>BQKZ01011978.1:0-14303 GCA_036244855.1 Temnopleurus reevesii | reverse complement strand
ACATGCTATAAAAACTGAAATTTTCACAAATTTCGCTACTATATATAGAAGCAGGGAAGAAGCATGCCAGCAATCTCAAAATACTCCATGATATGACCAACAAGGTGAGAGCTCCTGATTTATTCAATCATGTTTGGAAGAAGTACTTAAGTACACATGTACTGTAAAAACTGAAATTCTAGCAAATTTCGCTACAATAATATAGAAGCAGGAAGAAGCATGCAAGTAATCTCAAAATACTTCATGATATGACCAACAAGGTGAGAGCTCCTGATTTATTCAATCCTCTTTGGAAGAAGTACCTAAGTACACATATACTGTAAAAACTGAAATTCTTTCAAATTTGGCTACGATAATATAGAAGCAGGGAAGAAGCATGCAAGTAATCTCAAAGTACACCATGATATGACTACAGGTAACAAGGTAAGAACTCATGATTTATTTGTTCCTATTTAGAAGAAGTGCCTAATTACACAAATAATAATGGTGGTGTCTTTTTAACATTCATTTCTGCGGTGATGTGGTTGTAACCAACGTAGCGGAATATTGAATGTGTAGTGTCAATCATATAAGTGCACAGGGCATCCATTTATTTTTGGATAGACAGAAGCAAGAATTGATTAAATTTTTACCTCAGGAAATGGGTTTTAGTATTGGGATTCGAACCCTGAACAAACAGTGTCTCTATCCGAGGACTTAACAACTAGACCAAAACACATCCATCTCTTTTCGAGGTCCATATGAATAAGCTCCAACCCAATTTGTAGTTTACATGGCCGATTCTAAAATAGTTTTGGTATTCCCCCACTTAAAGCAGTAATAAAAGGTAACTATTTTTATTTTGATTCAGCAATATATCACATTTTAGCATACATGAATATTTAATCAAGCGATTTATTTAATCTCTCAATTGTTGAAGTAAAATATGAATTCAAGTTTTGTCAAGTTTAGTCAGAAACGGTGATTGGGAAAGTGAGAACGAGGACTGCGAGAAGAGACATTTTGAGTTATTTCTCTACTGACTGGGAGTCCTTTTTCTCAATTTCCGGTTTCACACCTAATCCCAAAATTGAAAAACACAAGATTGACAATGTATTTCAGATAAAAGAAAAATAACAGGCATACTAGGGAATCAAACTCATGATGATGATGACAAGATCTTTGTGTATGTCCTTCAAATATAGATCATCAAAGAAAGACTGCAAGAGCCATCCAGGGTTGTCAGTGATGACGGAGACGATGATGGGGTGGCTGGAAAGCGGAAGAGGATTGCGTTCCTTGATCTTCTTCTCCAGATGCACAGAGAGGATCCAAGCTTTACTCTGGAGGATATTAGAGAGGAGGTGGACACTTTTATGTTTGAGGTGAGCTTATGTATACCGTGCTAATGAAAATAATAATTCGGATGATCATAGAGATGATGATGATTGTAGGGGTGATGGTTATGATGATGGTGGTGGTGATGGTTGGAATGGTGGTGGTGGTGATGATGATGGTGATGATAATTATGATGATGATGATGATGATGATGATGATGATGATGATGATGATGGTGGTGGTGATGGAGGTGGTGGTGATGATGATGATGATGACGGTGATGATGATGAAGAAGATTATGATGATGGAGATGACAACTACGATGCATATGATGAGGATGAGGAGGTGGAGTAGGAGATCTCATTTTTAGTCTGGAAGATATTAGGGAGGATGTAGACTGTTATGATGATGGAGATGGTGGTGATGGTCGTGGTGATTGTTGTGATGATGAAGATGAGTTAGATAGGGATGAAGGTGACGAGTTTGATGATGATGATGAGGATGATGATGATGACGACGACAACAATGATAATGAAGATTACGATGGCTATGATGATGATTGAGATAATGAGAATGAGGACAATAAAATTAATAACTGCAATGATAATGATGATAATATCATTTTAATGCACTGTTATCTGACCTCCTGGATTGGAGAAATTCCCTTTGCATTGAATGCTGCACCTGGGAGGTGATCCCAAAGGCGCTATATAAGAACTTTTTGTATTGTATTGTATTGTATGTGATTTCAGGATAAAACGATAATAATATTAATTAATAATTGTACTAAATCCTTAAGAAACATAATAAATTGAATTCAGTTAAATTAAATGAAATCAAATTGAATTAAAAAATAGATCAATGAAGGGAACAAGTATGCGTCTCTATAAGTGAAGACCAACACACAGCTGAGTGAGGTAAACAAGGTATTGAAGAGATGAGTTTTTAGTAAAGGCCTGAATCGTTCAATAGAACTGTCATTAGGAATAAATGAGGGCAATTGATTCCAAAGGCATGGGGCAATTACAGAAAAGGCTTGATCACCATAGTTGTTGAGTTGAATGAGTTTCAAGTCACTTGCTGATGGAATCACTTCTTTCATGAATGTGGACCCGTCTTCCAAAGTATGCCTAATGGGTAGCTCAGTATTCTCCTTCAAAATCCCATAGCTGCCAACTAGTAATAATTTTTAGTAATCATTACACATTTGGGACTTAGATTTGTCAAGTTTTGTGTTAAATCCAGTAAAGATAAGTAATTTTTGCAACATAAGCATCATGCATTTCAATTTACTATATGCAAAGATTACTTATTTTTAGCAGGATTATGACTAATTTCAAGTGACTCAGGTTGGCAGCTATGAAATCCTGTTAAATAAAAATGGTGATGATAATCCATTCTTTGTATATTTCTAGGGTCATGACACCACAGCAGCAGCAGCTTCATGGACTTTCCTTATGATCGGTCGCCACCCAGAGGTACAGAGACATCTTCATGAAGAACTGGATGAAGTCTTTGGTAAGTCTTTCAATGTACTCTTATTGGTGGCCTTTACTTCAAATATCATCCTAATCCTCACTCCCATCTTCATGTTATGTTGTAGCACTTCCTCTCACAATCTCCCTACATTTTGTTAGACATTCATACCAGAGGAATATTCTCCAGAGCAACTGTCAGTATAATGAACCTTCATTTTAATAGATCTGCCAACTATGTTGTTATTTACATCTGCATATTCTTCAAAAATGTAATTTTCTTGACAAAATATGATTGTTTATGCCATTTGTTGCATTAAGATGAAGATGCATTTTCTCATATACCTTTTTTGTGATAAAACAACATTTGAGAACTTCATAGAAGCAAATGAATTAATAATCTACATTGTATAGGCACTTTGAGGGATTAAACTTTTGTTTTTGCAAACCACAGGTGATAGTGACAGACAGATAACTGCTGATGATGTCCAGAAGCTCCAGTATCTGAACTGTGTGTTCAAGGAAACCCTGAGGCTTTGTCCATCTGTTCCTATGATTGCTAGAGATCTTGATGAAGATTGTGTCATAGGTAAGATGGAATTTATGTTTTTGCATTTCGAATGGAGTCACTTGTCATTGTGAATCCCCATTTTTATTTTTTCCTTCCCCCCAGATTGAATACATTCAACTGATTTTTATCAAAGGTATCATGAGTGGTTTGTAGAGTATATGTTATTTTATATCCCTTACACTAAGATCGTTGCATTGACAGTGTACAGACGAGAAAAAATGAATAGATTTGCTAAGAAAGCCGTTTGCCATTGAATAGTACCATGGAATAGTATTTTTGTCGTGCGCATGCGTCACAGTCGGCTAAAAGAGATCTGCCCGCGCGAGAGAGAGAGACACTGCTTCCCAGCTACACGGCACGGAAAACTTCTGGCGGGCTTTGTTCGCATGACGTGCTCGACGAGAAGACGAGCCAGAGACTAGAAAAACAATTTATCACATTATTAAATTATCATTAAGACAAGGTAAGATTATTTAATCTGCTGGTATAGACTACTTTATTGTTCTGTTGTTGTTGTTGTTTTTGTTGTTGCAAGAAGGGATAAGATGACTTGATTCTCGGTACTGTTGGCTAAAACTTTTCGCACTGCCTGCACTCAGAGACCTGCCCGCGCGCGAGAGAGACACTGCTTCCCAGCTACACGGCACCGGGAACTTCAGGCGGGCTTCGTTTGCATGATGTGCTCAACGAGAAGACGAGCCAGAGACTAGAAAAACAATTTATCAGTTTATCAAATTATCATTAAGACAAGATAAGATTATTTAATCTGCTGCAATAGACTACTTTATTGTTAATGTTGTTGTTGCAAGAAGGGATATAAAAGTAATATACAATGACTTGATTCTCGGTATTGGCTAAAACTATTCGCACTCATGAGCATCAGAATAGTTTTAACCAGAACCTCGAGAGTCATTGTATATTTCTATACTATTCTTCAGACTAAGGGGGTGTTGCTGCAAAGTTGTAATAGATCACAAATCAACTGCAAAGGAGTTGCAAAGCTGAACGCGTATTTTCATTAGCGCAGTGTCTGAGCTTTTGTCAAGGAAGAAATTCCTTGTAATGCGGGGCGCCGTAATGGCTGCCAGCTAGAGCCGGGTAATAGTGAGTGTAAAGCTTTCAGCGCCATGAGCACCGATAAGGTGGACCTGTGCGCTATACAAGTAGCCACCATTAAGACACGTATGAAACCATGGATTTGATTGGCACTTGCCGATCAACTGCAATTTGCAATTGATCGAACTTCATAGCAACATCCCCTAAGTATGCAAATAGATGAAACATTCTCTCTTATGCAAAGTATCAATCCAGGATAGCGTACTCATTGGGAATGAAATCAATTCATTAGGCTCTTTTACTATATGTAGATTCGAATTCAGGCTTGTTTCTTGCCAGCGAACATGGTTACATTGTCGTCACTGTACTTGTCTTCTGTAGCATGCTTATATATCTTCAAAGTACTGAATGATATGTCACCACAATACCACTCTAATACTATTGAACGATATACACCCTCTTGAAACCTCCGCTCTTCATCAGACACGCTTAAACTTGTCATACCAAAGTGTAGACTCAAAACAGCTGAAAAGCGCTTTTCAGTAGCTGCTCCAAAATTCTGGAACAGTATCCCTCTTGCAATACGGGCAATTTCAAATTCAGATACGTTTAAAAAAACATCTTAAGACTTACCTTTTCCCACTGTAATAAAACTGTTTTCATCGTTTGTTCTCTTAAATTGTAAAGCGCTATGATACTCTCTGTTTTTAGCGCTATATAAATAATCAATATTATTATTAGAAGCCTGTTCTATTGAAAGGATTAATTGATATACCATTACTTATATAATCATACTACTTTCTCCACCTCTTTTTCATTGCCAGATGGTAAACTAGTGCCCAAGGGTACCCTCGTCACTCTAGGGATCCATGCTCTTCACCGTGATCCTGACCAGTTCCCTGATCCGGACAGGTTTGATCCGGACCGATTCTTGTTGGAGAACTCATCCAAGAGACATCCCTACGCGTACGTTCCATTCTCGGCAGGTCCTCGCAACTGCATTGGTATGTCCAACTCAAAAATATTAAAATTATATTAAACCTAAAATTGTCTTTATGTCAGTTAGAACTGATGAAGCCCCAGTCACATACAAGCCTGGGAGCAACACGATTGAATATGACTCTACAAGCAGTGCACATTTAATTGTCTTGAAATAAAGATTTGTGTTGAATCGTGTTCAGTCTGGGCTTCTATGTGACTAGGGCATCAGGGGAACCATACTAAAAACAATGATGTCTTGAATTATTCAGAGCCTAAAATTGCCATCACATATCCACCTGTCCAGCTGAAAAAAAAACTTATTCATTTATTCTCTACTGGTAGAAAACAAGTTGAATTAGCCATTTAATTTGACAAATGTGTTACTGTATGCCCAAACCCAAAATTAAATTTGAAAATGGGGCAATCAATGTTAGGTGGCCATTCAGAATTATTCAAGGAGATGGATGTGATGCTGTATTCATAGAATCACCAACCTAAATGACATTTGGCCTTTGAACTCCTTACAGGTCTGAAATTTGCACAGCTGAAGGATACAATTATTCTTGCCAACATATTGAGGAAATTTATCATTCAGACCGTGCATACTTTTATTATCATTGTGAATTAGGCGTACTGTTAGATGCAACCTAAATGACCTCTGACTTTTGTTTTTCTTACAGGTCAGAAGTTTGCCCAGCTGGAGGATAAGATCATCATTGCCAACGTGTTGAGGAAGTTTAAAATCCATGCCATGCAGACCCTTGAGGAGACCAATCCACTGGGAGAACTCATCATGAGACCTCGGGATGGTATCTTTGTCAAGCTGAGCAGAAGAAAGTAAATGGTATTGATAGCATACTGGATAGTGGACAATTTTCATAGGGGTTTAATTTTCGCGCTTTTCGTTGTTGGATTGCCGACCGCGAATTTAAAACCCACAAAATTAATCTTTGACAAATAGCACGAAACGTTAACCTGCGCAGTACTTCACACATTCGTTTTGAAGTGACATTATAACGTTTTCAATGTTTAAATCACGTGTATGTTTGTGTTTCTAATCATAATCTCCTGAATATGCTGTGGTTATACAGTCATTCTTTATAATTTTTCGTCCTTTAAAAACATTTATTTGCAGCAGAAATAATTTTCTATTTTTTTAAAAACCTATATTAGGTTGGGAGATTTTCATTGATTGTATCAACGAATGCAATACTCCGCAAAAAAATTCATGGACTAAGCAACTGCGTAAAATTAACACCATAAAATTAACCCACTATACAGTATTTTATGAAATTATTAGGAGGATGTAACAGGAAGGATAGACCCTGCAAATAAGGGAGCCTCTATAAGATAGGGGCTCAATTTGTGACAGTTTCGTGTCCCTGTTGCTCTGTGAAATTCCACCGTTTTCATGGCCCTTTGGACTTGGTGATGATTGAACAATGTAACCTGAAGATACATGTATTGTCACATATTATGACATTGCTATTTAAAAATGCATCAAATCAAGCTGTCTGACCTTGGTTGTCACATTCAGATTGATGAAAAAAACAAACTAAAAATGCCAAAAAAAGAGAAGGAAGTTATATATTCATGGTCAGGATAACTATGAAAATTGAACAAAGTGTACCACTGACGGTTTATTCCTGCACAGTGTACTTATGTAGGTTATATTTTGAATATTAGCTTTTGGGGGGACTACATGATGATTTGTAAGCCTGATATATTCACCGATTAGTTTACGTACACCAACAATCATTCAGTTAGTATTTAGGATCTTGCAATTGAGAAGTTTTAAAACAGAAAAAATCTTGAACTACAAGTGTATGTCTTTAATCTTTGTGAAGCTGACTGAAAGAAAGTAGAACTACAAACCTACTCAGAGTTGCATTTGTTTTATCTTTGTTTAAGAGCAGCAATGCATGGACATAAATGCCTAATGTGCAATTAATTGAATTTTACTGGTCCTGCAGTAATTCTCAGGTGACATAAATGCGGAATATATTCTGATACACATATGCATAAGAATTTACCAATTACCTGAAAATTTTGCCTATAATATTGCCTTTGCAAAATTATATTTTGTCAATAATGTGTGCTAATTGATGGCTAATTCTGATTGGCTACTGGTCAGTCTATTGAACAAAATGCACATGCATTATTGATCTTGATTGGCAGTTTCAATTAGCAATTAGTTAAAACCTTTATGTTATGAGGCCCTGATTGCACTTTCTGTTGTGACAAGCACTAGAGTTCATGTCCAACTCCTAATCATGCATGATATGCAAAGAAAGTGAATTTAGGTTGACCGTTGTATATATCTTGATCAATTTTTAAATGATATACTTTTGATGATACAGTCAAACCTCGATACAACGAGGTCCTTGGGACTCGAGAAATTATCTCTTTATATCGAAACCTTGTTATATCAGGGCCAAAATACAATAAAGTATAAAGAGAGGGGACCAAGAAGACTACCTTGTTATAACAAGCTCTCATTATATCAGTGCTCTTTATAACGAGGTTGGACTGTATACGTTGTTCTTGTGTAATGCAATGTATTCATCATTTGTATTTTGTTCACATGTTTTGTGAATATTCTTTTTGAAAGTTTGTTTGACATTCATATGATTTTCTAGCACCTGATCATGAAAGTTCTTTCAATAAGTTATTCAGAGTTTCTGTGATGATTACCTGTAAATTACTGAAGATATCGAAAGTATTTGAAGTGCAATTATCCATCTGGCCAATGAAAGGAAATATAAAAGCATGTAAAACCTTGTTGAAATTGACTTGAAATTAGGAAGAAAAAGTGACATTCCGTCAAAACATGCGGTTTAATGGAATTTGTCTAAATAATGAATATAATACGTATGTTTTCTCATTTGTTAAAGGTTTAGGTAGACTAAAATACCCTGTTTGAGCCATCTAAAACAGATATTGTGATTACTTGCGACGAAAAACGTGTTTTCATTGGTTAACAATGATGCTTGTTGTTGACAGTGATCTTGAGATAAGTTCTCAGATGACCATGTCATCCTATAATTTGATTTTTTTTTAATTGTAAATCAATATTGTAATGTTTTTGTCAATTCATCTTGAAAAAAACACTTTCAGATTATTGTGCTGCTTGTTAATTCCATGTGTAACCTCAAACTTCTTTTTCCACCCCTCTCTCCCTCTTTCTATTTATCTTCCCTTCCTTCGTAATCTCTTATATTATCAGATCCTATCCCTCACTGGCTCCTGCTCTCCTACACATCTCTCCTTCCACATTACTCTCCCACCTTTTATCTCTGCCCCTTTCTCTCAGTTTCTCTCCATTTCTCTTACTTTCTTTCGCTTTCTCTCGCTTTCTCTCCCTTTCTCTGCCTTTCTTTTCTTTTCTCTCCCTTTCTCTCACTTTCCCTCCCTTTCTTCTCTTTTCTCTCCCTTTTCTCACTTTCTCTCCAGTTCTCTTCCTTTTCTCCCTTTCTTTTCTCTCACTTTCTCTTCCTTTCTCTCCCTTTCTCTTTCTTTCTCTCTACTTTCGCTTTCCTCATCCCCTTTCCTCTCCCCTTCCCCTCCCCTTCATCCCCCCTTCATCCCGCTTTCTCAAATGTATCCTCTTTTGTAACTACATAGTTACAATACAAGCTGTAAATAGCATTCAGGTATTATGCAATAATTAGTGCTGCCTATGATATATGATTTTAATTGTTGATAGAGTGAATTTATATTAACGTTTACTGATTTTATGCAATAATAAAAAAAAAAATATGATTACCCAAATGACTGCATTTCAGTGTGTCGCTCTTATTTGTTTACTATACTGGTACAAAAGAAGATTACACAGACATAAAATGTTTCAAATTTCATGAATATATAAAAGTTTATTGTACATTTATAGTCTATTGTAATATATTAGCAACAGTATTTACGGTGTGTCATTGAAAAGTAACAGTTCCAATTGTGAACAAACCCACCACTGTAAAACTGCATAAACTGGGGTTTGCAAATTTTTGTTTTCAAATATACCAGTTTAATCAATTTAAATTACATTGAATTAATACAGATTTATTTTAAAATATATTTTTATTAGATTAGTTTAGAAAAAAATGACAGGACCGTGTAGTTTGTACTTTCCTTCTAAGGCAGGAGTTGTACGCCTAATAACGTCAGTCTTTTACAAAACAAGTAGATTTGAATAAAAAAAAACATATACATGAACAATTAGAAATAGAAAGCAATGAAATTTTTATAAAATGAGATTGTGATATCATGAGCATTCGCCGGGGGAAAAAAGAAGTGTCGTAAATGGCAGAATCTCATAGCATCAGCACAGTCAAATATCTGTGTAAAAACCAGAAAATTTTCCCCATTGATTTGATATACGGTATGCCAGTGGAACTATACATTTCATGCTATAATTTGCACACATGTTTGCATGTGAGCACACTGTCGTCATGGTAAAAATATTTGGCAAATAGACTGTAATTTTGCATCATATTTGAACAGTACACTTGTACATTCACAATAAATAACACAGACTGAACATTATTCATATATTCTCTTGTTCCGATTCTAGAACATAAATGATTTGTAAATGGACCGTTCCTAAGATATTGGAAGAGAAAATATAAATACTTTTTCATGTGATTAGTAAGATAACGAAATAACTGGGGGGGGGGGGGAAGTGGTTAAAACAATATCCTAATAAATATGCATTTTCAGAATGCTCTGCATTGACTTCACTATTATCTCTAAAGGTTGGAAACGCTAATTCGATTGTCATAGCATTTGGCAATTTCTCAAAACTCTGATTTCAAAAGTAAGTCTTTATAACTTGAATTGAAAGAACCAATCCTAAAATTGAACATCTATTTCTATTAACTGGTGACAAATCAGGAGCTGAAACAAAGTCTGAAACTATGAATATTAGAGAGAGAAGGAAGTATTAAAAAATGGTAAAAGTTAAAGGCGGGGCGACATGACGTTCAGGGCGTGGCTAAATGGCCGCTGTCATTTTGATCACAAAGATTGGCGAACAGAAAAATCACAGCATTCTTAACTTTAATTTCTTGTAACGTCCACTTCGCATAGACTTACCTACGTTTGCGTCTATGTTAGAGGTTGGCACAAGAAGTAAGGACGTCTTAGCAAGACGAAGATAGCTAATGCCCCGGTCACATAGGACTACGGAAGCAACACGACTCAACACGACTCTTTGTTAATTCACTAGTTAACTGCCTCCGAACAAAGAGTCGTGTTGAATCGTGTTGCTTCCGGGGCCCTATGTGACTGGGGCTTAAGAGCATTTTGTGCAATTGGCCCCTGATTCCGCCCCCGAGTTGTTTACTTTCACCAATTTCTCTTTCCTCCCGTCATCACTGTGAATAGGATATGATTCCAAGCCCCAGTCACATAAAAGCCCCGATTGAGCACGATTCACCACGACTCTTTGTTCAGATAACTACCCCTGAACACAAAGAGTCGTGTTGATTCGTGTTCAGTCGGGGATTCTATGTGACTAGGGCGGTGTTTCACCAAGATAATAAAGACTATCAAAACGACTCTAAGATCGACTGGTATCAGTTCTTGCGCTGAATGCACGTAATATCATGAATCATCACGCACAAAAAGGGATACCAGTCCATCTTAAAGTCGTTCTTAAAGTATTTCTTATCTTGGTGAAACACTGCCTAAGTCTTTAAGCCCCGGTCACATGGGGCCCCGGAAGCAACACAATTCAACACGACTCTTTGTTCGGCGGCACTTAACTGTGAATTAACAAAGAGTCGTGTTGAATCGTGTTGCTTCCGGTGTCCTTTATGACCGGGGCATAAGTTGAAGCTTTCTAGACGTCCATCTCTCCTTTGGGTCTTTTCTCCAACCAGGCAGCGATCTTAGGCTGTGCCTTCATACGCTCATAATAGGCTTGAAGAGGGGCATGCTTGGGAAGGATATCAGTATGGTGTTTGGTCAATTGCTCCAAGAGATTGAACAGGGCCAGATCCGCTAAGGTGACCTGTGAATTTGGGTTTGATAGAGGGTATGAAACAGATTTCAAATGACAATTAGTATCTGTTACAGCGCCATGGCTTTTAAATCAATCACCATTATTATTAATATTATTATTTTTATTATCATCATTATTATTATTATTATTATTTCTTGATAGATCCCGTGATCCCAGTGTTGAATTAAGTGCTGACGTCCTGTATATTTCCATTTCCCTTTGAGGTCTCTTCAAAGTGATGTTTGGACAACCAACTTCTGCAGATTGAACAAAGCAAGATCTGCCAGTGTGAATTTTATATAATTGGCTTGGACGGTTGGGTATAAAACAATTAGGTTCATACATATTGAGGTTTGAATTGATTGATTAAATTAAGACCTGATAACAAAAAAAAGATATATGATTTATTTTGATGCGCTCATAGTAGGCTTGAAGAGGGGCGTGCTTTGGAAGGATATCTGTGTGATGCTTGGTCAATTGCTCCAAGAGGTTGAAGAGGGCCAGATCTGCCAAGGTGATCTGTGAATTTGGGTTAGATAGTGGGTATGAAACGGATATTAAAAACAACATTAGTAGCTGTTAGTGCACAGTGAGTGTCTTATTGGCGGACCTGTTGGCTTTAAAACAATTCACTATTATTATTAGGTCAGTGCGTTGATCCCGCGATCCCTGGGTAAAACAATAGTGCCGAAGTCCCGTATATTTCCATTTCCCTTTGAGGTCTCCTCAGACTGGTGTTTGGAGAACCAACTTCTACAGATTGTACAAAGCGAGATCTGTAAGAGTGACTTTTACATAATTTGCTGTCAGGGTTGGGTATAAAACAGATAAAATTATCATAGAGATCGTAAATATTATGATTTGGATGATTCATGGAATGAAAACTTGATTACAAAGAAAATTGATATAGTTTAGTTTGATGCGCTTATAGTAGGCTTGAAGAGGGGCATGCTTGGGAAGGATATCTGTATGATGTTTGGTCAACTGCTCCAAGAGGTTGAACAAAGCGAGATCTGCTAAGGTGACCTGTGAATTTGGGTTCGATACAAAAAAAAATAGTGGGTATGAAACGATTGTAAAAAAAAAACCCAAAAACATTAGTACATGTAGCTGTTAGTGCACAATGAGTGTCTTGCACAATGAGTGTCTTTATTGGCGGACCTGTTGATTTTAAAAGAATTCACCATTATCATCATTATCATGATAGTTCCCTGATCCCGCAATCCCAGAGATTTGCTAAGGTGATCCATTGGTGGCTATACGGGGCAGGGGTGTCAACCCCNCCCCCCCCCCCCCCTTGGGCTGTCAATTAACAACAAAAAATGACTAAATAATCGACAGCTGGAAACCCTAAAAATGCGGGAGCGGGGCCAATTCCACTGAGAATGACAAAAACATACAGCTTTCACTTGAAAAAAAATCTTGCTTTCAACTTACGGAGTTTCCTACGAGGAAGCCGTTCCCGTCTCCATTCTTCTCCAATCGTTCTTTGAAATTCGCCATGTAGGTGTCACTCTTCTTCACGAACTTCTCTGACATTTCTTCCTAAAATTAGAGAAAATAGAGATACAAATGGGTGATTTTCAAACAACGCGATACCATTTATTTCCGTACAATTAAATTGAACGCCAATTCAATGCTTCTTTGTAACGCTATTGAAGTCGGAACCGGTTTGTAATTGTTGTGTTCGCGCAGTTCAATGCACGGTGTACGGATCTGTTGTTCCATGACACACTTAATTTTACAGGAATGGATTATATCGTGTGAAACGTAGTACAAGAAAATATATACGGGTGCGGGCATAAACGGGTTTTTCACATGACGGGAATGGCTGTGAGGGGGGGGGGGGGGGGGGGGGGGGGCGGGCTCAACTGGTTGTTGGTGTCCTCCCTCCCCCATCACAACGACCTGGTAAACAAAAACAAAAATGGTATCCAAGAAATTTGGCGCAATGAGTGACAAATTGCATCTATATCCTCCGTCAATTGCATATGATCTTAATAAATGTTTAATGACATTCTTCATTTAGTTTTGAATATTTATTTTAGTAGGTTTGTTGTGGGGTTTCTCTTGCTCTTTATTAACCATAAAATTGATTTTTCATGCTTGAAAAAAACCTATTTATTTCAGGGACTATCGTCAAAAGTGGCAATGTCGTGAATATTTGCAAGAAAGAATTGAAGGGGATTTCCTGGAAGCGGCACTAAATGCATATTTTGTGGTGTAGATTGTCACTGAGAGCATAAGGGACAAATATTTGGACAGTGAAGCATTCATGATAGCTAGATGCACGCAAAAGAAATTTCCTTCCCTGTTATTCTGTGGTGGAATGTCTATCATACGTCACACCTGTTCAGTGAATAGATAGGGAAATTAATTTCTTTTGTGCTCATAAATCTGACAAGAAAAAGCTGGAATGAATTAATTTGCTTTGTCAAATTTCTTTGTTCTTTCTGCTCTCAGTGAATATACAATCATGACAATTGAGACACTATACCGCAGTGGTCCGAAAGTTACGATTATAAGTACTTTACCTTTCTCGTTGCATCTTTCTCAAACATGAGATCGAACATCTCATTAAGCATGTCAGTACACAGATCGGTCATCATGTCCACCAACGTCATCTCTTTCTCGTCATGGCCAAGCAGTCCTGGAAGTTGGAGAAAAATAAAATAAGAATGAGGTTACTTCCTTGGATATAACTATAACACTGGTCAACAGCAAAAAAAGTTGTCTGCGATTTCTTTGCTGATTTAGAGTGAATATGAGGTGCTGAATCCAAAAATCACGTTGGTTTTGCTCAATCAGGTCAAGTTTTCGAGCTATCCCCACATGTTGTTTTTTATGTTTTTACACTTTAATGCATGTGTTGAGCACTTTTAAAGGGTTTGGTGGGCTGAAATGT
>BQKZ01011976.1:0-12164 GCA_036244855.1 Temnopleurus reevesii | reverse complement strand
TTTTATTTGCAATGTAAAGGGACCCGAGGATTCGTTGGAATAATGAAGAATGCTGGGGACCTTTTGAATCGGAGTGTGGGGTATGATTGTGCAATTTATGAATGAAAGATATGCGCTTAAATAAAAGATGAAATAAAATGATTTAACCAGACAATAAGAATATAAGTCAAACATTCACACATACTTTCAGTTGGTATGATGTGATGCCATTAAATGACCCATATTCATTGTCAGAATTATGACAGTCTGAAACATGTTGCTAGAAAGTTGTATTGGATTGTAAATCATCTGAAAGTCGCCAAATTGAAACTCACATTTTCATTCATGCGGTATGTGCTTCTAATGAGATGGACATGAAACTAATTTTTTGATCGGCTTGTGCTGATCGACTGCGATTTGCAAATGGTAACAACTTTATAGCAACATGTATGTACTTCAACCTATGCTAAGCTTATTTTACTTCTTTTTTAAAAAATGTAATGCATTCTTTTTATAAATGGATAAATAGATAAATAAATAGATGGATAAATAAATGGATGAATAAATAGATAAATGAATGATAAAGTGAAGATCAGAAGGGAAAGCACTTTAATAGACACAAGAAACTGATATGCTGATTTTCCACCCAAAAGAGCTTTCACACTTACTGTGTATAAAGAACTAGAGGGCTTTCTCAATACTCAGATATTTTCTGAAATGGCTCTTTGAAATGTAGCGAGTCAAATGGTAGGTGCAGCCAATTTTTTTTCGCTCTTTCTGCAGATGAGCTAAAGGTAGCACTTAATTCTTTGCTTACAAACCTACTATTGCAGACAATGAGCGATTTGAAACATAATATTAGAACTCAACGTAAAGGTATTTCATGTCGTTCTTCTCACAAAATTACAAGATTCTCATACAATAGCACTGTAAAATTACATGCTTTGAGATTGAGAAAAGGGGTATTAGAAACAACAAAATGAATATCTTTTTAATGGAACATTATCCAGGTATAATCAGGCAATTACATTAAGGGGGAACTCCACAATACTTAGTTGAATTCCCCGATCCCTATTTCTCATCAATTGTAAAATAAATCCAGAGAAAATTGACAAAGTTTAGCAGACCAGGGATTTATGAGTCATTTTAGATTCAAACTATTTTGGGTATTGAATTGGGAAAATGTAATAAAAGTTTTTTGGACTCTGTTTGAATAAGATTTAGTATGTAATTTTCTGATTATTGGGGCAGGGACCGTTTTGAAAGAGTTTTTTGTATCTGTAGATATTTGTGAATCATTGTTGGGGTTTACTGGAATCGGGTTAAAGATTATAGCTTGATTCCATTACAAAAAAGGGCATGGTAGAGATTTCCGAATTCCATTTGAATCCCTATGAAATGAGGCTGTTACTTTTCAATTAATGTTTTTTGTTAAAGTTTGTAATTCTGCACGGCTATCCCCGACCCCCAGCACTGGCAATTTAGTGTTAAAGTTTGATTTAAGATTTGTACTGAATGAACAAATAAGATTCCTTTTGTTGAATTTGGATTTTCATACAGCATCATATTGATCTTTTTAATGCTAAACATTGTAGTTAGCAACTTCATTGATAATTAAAATTGATGGTCATTTTTTTATATGTAGAATATTTAGAATTACTATTCAATTAAAAAAAAAACATGTTTAGAATTTATATTCAAGGTAAAATCAACTCTAACTTTGTCCTGTCAAGATGCCATCTTTAAACTCAATCCAAAATTTATTACAGGTGTTTTGTATGTACTAGCGAAATGTGGGGGTGTGGAAACAGTGGGCTGAGGGAATCACAAATTTTTCATCATGTGTATAATTTTCAACAAAAAGGATTATGAGTTCCATTCTAAACCAATGGGCTGTTACACAAGCAAGTTAATCATAGGGGGTGTTGCTCAAAGTTTGCAATTGATCGCAAGTTGCAGTTGGTCGGTACGCGCCAATCAAAATCATTGTTTCATGCGCGTCTTGTTAAATGCGCACACCACGCGCGAATGAAAATGCGCGTTACAATTTGCAAAGTTGCAGTTGATTTGCAGTTGATTTTGAGCAACACCCCATAAGTATCTTTGAATATGATACATGTTTATGATTGTGTTCAAATAAACTCCTTTAAAATGGTGTAGATATTGAATCCGATCTTTAACATGAAAAAAGCACAGAAGACTTTTCTAAAAAGACTAGCAGCACTATGTAAGTGATTATGGGCTATCCGGTTGTCTTTTCTTCTTCTCTTTACATATTTTTTTTTGGTTATTCTTGTTTTGCATTGTGTTGTCAATCATCTATTTTTTAATGTTTTATTTTCACTTTTTTTGGCCTGTTGTATTTTTGTATTGTATCTTTTTTGACGGAAAATAAAATCAATCAATCAATCAATCAATCAAAAAATTTTATAAAAGAGCATTGGAACTCTTTTTACACCTAGTCAGATTCTTCAGATTAGCTACTTTAAAAACTTTGCACATTTTAATTGTTTCAATCCCCTATTGGCTGACTTTTCAACATGTGTTATGGAGCAACAGCTACCATGCAACAACCAAAATGTGTGAATATATTTCTTGAAGATAAAAATATGTCATCAAACTTATCCCTTTGAGTTTTTGTAACAGCCCCCATGATAAATTAGATGTAGCGGAACAGTTGATATTTCGCTTCCTGTCGTCTCATTTTTTTTATTTTGAATCCTCTTTTATTTTTGTTTTTGATACTAGAAATAGAATTCAAAGCTTGTTTATTTCCCATGACTTTTTAACTGAATGTAAAGTAAATAAATGTCTGCTACAATAAGGCAATCACCAACTAATAAAGAGAGAATCGTGGCAAAGTCTTATGGATGAAAAGAAATGGATTAACTCCAGTTACCAGTTCTTCCCGTTGTATTCTTTCAAACTAGATGGGGTGGATAATTTGTTTTGTACCTGTGTTTGCAACCTGGCGACATTGCATTTGGAGTAGAAATGGGAGGAATGTGATAATGCGATAGAGAAGAGATGGAATGATTGTTTTACAGTGAGAATCATACCCGATGATTCCCTTGCAGAAAATTTTAGAAGGAACATTAAAAGCTGTATTTACTGACTTAGGAACCATTCTGGTGTAGTGGTTCTTCCTTGCCCCTTTCAACCAGAGGGTTGTAGGTTCGAATCCCACCAACAACATTAATTTCCTTCAGCAAGAAATTCATCCAAATTGTGCTATACTTGACCCAGGTGAGGTGAATGGGTACCTAGCAGGATTTTTTTTTACTTGAAATGCTACTTATAGCTGCACTGCTAAAGCCAGTGTAATTATGCTACATTGTAGAGGGCTTATGATGACTGATAAACTAGTGTTAGGCTTTATATAACAATGTATTTTATTATTATGATTATCATCATCATCATCATTATCAAGATTGGAAGGGAGTTGGGGGTCGTCAGTCATTGTATTTCCATTGCTCTATGTGTTTAATTTTTTTAATATTTTTTTTTTTTTGGGGGGGGGGGCTTTATGAGGTAAAAATTATTTCAGGGGGAGTCTGTTCTGTGCACACCTCCCTGTTTCACAAATCTATGATATTAGCGGGTTAAATTAATAATATAAATGAGATTTATAGAGCGCCATTATCCATTTTGATTAAATGCTCGAGGAGCTTGAATGAGCTATGGATGATTTCAAACTAGGAGACATACAAGATTTACAAAAATGGAAACAAAGAAATGAATGAATATCTGTCTTTAGAAAGCAATGTTAAACAGATAAGTTTTTAGATTAGTCTTGAATGAGTTTGTAGTAGTGGCATTCTTCAAGTCCAGGGGAATTATAAATTATACCTGATTGACCAATTTATCATTTATTCTTTCTTCGCTCTCATTCTTGCCTATACACCTTTTCTTCCACGACTAATTCAATACGATCCCAACTAGAGATATGATTCAATCTTCCTTTATTACATGGGCATCTCAATACAATTTGTGTAACAGGTATGCAATATTAGGAACTATTTCCCCTCAGTTAATATTTGTATAGAATTCAACCATGAAACACTAAATATGAGTTGCTCTATACTTTTTGTAACATATTTTGGCCGGGCATTTGTAAGACTTTTTCGCTTTAGTAGGTATTTAACCGCATTCTTTTAATATGTATTCGTCAAAGTTGGGGAAACTGTAAGGTGCGCAGTGCACCAGGAAGGTCAAAAATTTTTGTGAAGGTTTATTGAAAGAATTAAACAAAGTTACCCTAGTCTGTGAGTGCAGACCTTTTTTAATAACTTGAATTTGGCAATCTTTTTTTTAATTTTATCATATCACCCAAAACTTTGTTTGATGACACGTTTCCAGTGCTCCTGTGTAAATTTTTTTTTGCGTACACACAAATGAATAAGAATTAACACTTTAGGGCTATTCCTCAGCATGGTGATAAGTCAGCACATATGTCTTTACAAGGCGTATAACACCTTATTTAGGTGTATACAGGTGTCAGTGTAGCTACTTTAGAAGTACCATTCAAACTTTCATCTGCCCTTCTGTATCTCATTTAAAGAAATATGAGGAAATTAAAAAAAAATTACCTTAATAATTAACAATGATTTAATTATCTTTTAAACCAGAATGGCGTATGTTTGAATCCCACTCATGGCGCTAATTTCCTACAGCAAGAAATGTATCCACATTGACCTGCACACTACCCAGGTGTGATTGGGGACAGGTTGGAAGTGACCATGCTAGTCAATTGAGCAGTTAGTGCCTTAATTGAAGCGCTCTGCTGGAACACTCCCCAGGGAGTGTAAAATGAGCACAATTGTATGTTTGCATGTCTGAATCCAATATACCGGGGTCATGATAACTCGTTGTTATTGATGAATGATAGACATTATTATTAGTAGTATTATCATTGATGATGATGATGACGAAACACATATAACCCAATTCTCATTTCTGCATTCTTTTTGTCGAAAGCAGCAACAAATATTTACCACATACGATAACTGGAAATCTATTTATCATGTGGTATTTTGAACTTTGGGGGAAAAATGCTTCTTTTTGGCACAATTTTGTCAGAAGGTTAAAAACACAACACAAAACAAGCGTGAGAAAACAGTTGCAGACTTTGAATTCACACAAAAGCAGGAATTTATGGGTAAGGTTTAAGAAGAACTTTGCAAAGAATTATTAAATTTGCAGTCACGCAAATATACACTTGCTGTAAAAGCAAAATAAAAGATAAAATATGTGTGAGGAAAACAGCAAGAAGAGAATCATTATAGTCATTATGAAGAATAAGTAATTTCACCTTGATAATCTGTCAAATATTGAACTTATTCATCAAGTTTAGGATTTTTACAGATATATGAGTTCAATTTCTGTATCAAGGTAGTTGCTTAGAATATTTGGAATTGGGATAGGATCAAACTTTTTGTATAGATCATAACACATTTATAAAAATGATTGAACTTGAAAATTATTGCTTTCAAAGAATTTTGTCTCTTTTAATATTTTTATCCAATACATGTATAAGGTTGGGTATTTTCAGCTTGGGGCAGTTGTCTAGGTTGTTTGTTGTAATCTAATGCCTCACTTCGCCATTTCCAATGTCTGTCACATGCCAGTATGTGCCAGGTTCCACTAGTAGCAAGTTTGTTGCATACTTGAAGAAGATGGGGCAGAGTCAGTCTGCCCTGCCCCCTCTCACATTCGGCAGAGTTATCAGTGTACCTCCACTGGAGCATGTTAGTCTGCTGAGGCGTAATCTGACTACCCTGCCCAAACTCACATTCTGCAGAGCTATCAGTGTAATCCCACTTTAGGCATGTTTGACTTGCACCTCCCCGTACTTCATAGTCTGCTAGGGTATAGTCTCACTGCCCTGCCCACACTGACACTCTGCCAACCTGTCAGTGTAACCACACTTGAGCACATTAACCTTGCACCTAAAAGCACCGATTGAAGTTTGTTTGAACTAAACCAGATGATCCAAGATAGTTTAGTAGTCACAGGGAGAGACTTTATTCGAATGATAAGAGGAGACAGGGACTAGGAGGTCTGTTATTGCCAAGGGTAAGATTCATAATCTTGAGGTATTTGCCACTCCTATAGGTTGTTGATATTCTTGATACTGTTTCACTTCCAATTAGAAG
This sequence comes from Temnopleurus reevesii, assembly GCA_036244855.1. Lineage (NCBI taxonomy): Eukaryota > Metazoa > Echinodermata > Echinoidea > Temnopleuroida > Temnopleuridae > Temnopleurus > Temnopleurus reevesii. Next base: position 6,030 of record BQKZ01011976.1, on the reverse strand, counting down.
GGGAAAATGGAGAAAAAAATCCAGCTGATTTTTTAGTCCAACATATTTTGTCTCTTTTCTAGAACTTAAAGGGGCTCTGTCATACCTACAGGGGTGCACTGAGAAAAACGTTACATTTCCAAATGCGTTACGTCCAACAAATTCGCCAATTCTCAAAGAACCTTGGTAGGTCAGCTTCTGTGGTGATTTACGATGTTGGCGCTACTTATTTTGAACAGTATCCACAGAGATATACACATGTCTAGAAACTTAGTATAACGAGGTGCTTGGGACCGTGAAAAATACCTTGTTGTATCAGTTATCTCTTTATAGCAGAGTTAAAACAATAAGTCATAAAGAGCTGGGACCCTATTTTCACCTCTTTATAGCAAATATTTTGTTATATCAGATATTTTTATACCAAGTTTTCACTGTACTTATCTGAAGATATCTTGCGCTTGGCATGTGCGCAGACCTACTTTGATTGACACCTATATACTTCCTTTGCCACTCTCCACAACGCAAATGGCAGCAACAATGTATGCATTCACAAGTAGTCTCGCATGGCTGTCTCGAGGCCTCTGTAAGCATGGTTAGGGTCAAAGAAAAATTAATGACCAGTTATAAGATACCAAATTATTTGTGTGAAGTCCCATCCAAACAAATATGAATGACCTGAGAATAGTATTGTTGATACTATATCATCCAATCTTTTCAAAACATGAACAATCAGTATACAAAACAACATCTATTAGGATAGCACTACACTGACTCAGTACAAATAAGTGATCAGAAGACAATCGACTGATGGAAAAACTTCTAAAAGTGGAGATAAAAGAAGTTAAAAAATGGTTGAAAAGTCTCAAATTAAGCATTTCCTGTCTTTTGAAGTTGCGATGAATCATTTTGAAATAATTTCACGTCCAAATACAGCTTAAGGGAAGCATAAAGATAACATTGAAAACCCAGACTCTATTCTAACATGTGATGAATAGCAATTTCAGATGGCATTGACTTCGTATGAATGCTTGAAAATGAGATTGAAAGGAATATTCTTTCTTTGTGGATATATTCGTTGTATATCAGCTGTGTATTTTGAACTTTGGTTAGGGGTGTAATCCAAGTTCAAAATGAGTTGCATCATCTATGGTGAATTGTGGACAGGTAATTACCTGGAAAAGAGAGAAGAGTGAGAAAGAGACTGATAGATGGAGAGAGAGAGAGAGAGAGGCAGATAGTGATAGATAGAGAGAGAGAGAGAAGGGGGGAGTAAGAATGGGATGGTTGAATAGTATAATACAAGTTCAAAGTGAGTTACGTGATCTTTGAAGAGAGAAGAGGGAGAAGGTGTGATTTGGTGAAGAAGAGATAGAGATAGAGGAAAAGATAGATGCACATGTATATGGAGAGAGGGGGAAGAGGGAGGATGGAGGGAGAGAATGAAAGGATTGGGAGAGGGATAATGCTGAATTGTGGATATTGTGGAATCACCTGGAAAAATGGGGGAAGGCAAGAGATAATGCAAGAGAGACAGCAATAGAGAGAGAGAGAGAGAGAGAGAGAGAGAGAGAAAGAGAGAGAGAGAAAGAGAGAGAGAGAGAGAGAGAGGGGGAGAGAAACAAAAAGAGATAGCAAAAAGAGAGTCACAAAAAGGCACTGATTCAAGGGCAAAGAGTCCAAAATTTATTTGTTGTTCAGAATGTACCCAAACTTAGTTTAGATTAATGATTTCCTGTCTTATTTATGAAAATAAAAATGTATAATCTTTTAGAAAAAATTACTTTTTCTTCTTTGCTTTTTTGTTGTATTGTTGTCTAAAGTGTAATGATCCTTCTGTAATCATTTCTTTTCACACTGTTGGATATTATCCAAACTTTTTCCAAGTTAAGTGTGTTAAAGCGTTAGATTTGATCTGGAGAATTCAAATTATGTATTGGTTATTTAGAGGTTAGAGGAATGAAAATTTGATTTAGAAGTTGATTTAATTTTGGTTTCAATTTGTATGTCCGCTAAAACAATGGAAAATTGTTGGTTAATTATGCGTCTGAATGTCTTTGTCCTGTTATATACCCAAATTTGGTAACAGTTTGCTGTGGACAATTTGTCCTAGTTTTTACCAAGTGACGGGAGTCATAGGGTATTGTTGCATGAAGGCNAAATGAGATTGAAAGGAATATTATTTCTTTGTGGATATATTCGTTGTATATCAGCTGTATATTTTGAACTTTGGTTAGGGGTGTAATCCAAGTTCAAAATGAGTTGCGTGATCTTTGGTGAATTGTGGACAGGTAATTACCTGGAAAAGAGAGAAGAGAGAAGGAGTGATTTGGTGAAGAAGAGATAGAGATAGAGGGAAAGGTAGGTGTACATGTATACGGAGAGAGGGGGGAGCGGGAGGATGGAGGGAGAGAGATGAAAGGATGGGGGAGGGATAATGCTGAATTGTGGATATTGTGGAATCAACCGGAAAAATGGGGGAAGGTAAGAGAGAATGCAAGATAGACAGCGAGAGAGAGTGAGAGAAAGAGATAGGTAGATAGAGAGAGAGAGAGAGGCAGAAAGTGATAGATAGAGAGAGAGAGAAGGGGGGGGGGAGCAAGAATGGGATGGTTGAAGAGTATAATACAAGTTCAAAGTCAGTTGCGTGATCTTTGGTGAATTGTCAACAGGTAATAACCCGAAATAGAGAGAAGGGAGAGGATGAGTGGTGCAATGGAGAGGAAGTAGAGAGAGGGAAAGAGAGACATGGAGAGAGAGAGAGAGGAAGGGGGGGAGGGGGAGGGGAGAGGGAGAGTAACAAAGAAGGGGAGAAGTTAGCAGAGGCACATCCCATCACCACCCCCCCCCCTTTTGCCAATCGGGGATGGGAGCAGAAGGGGGATGTCCGATGTTAACTACATCAGTGTAGTAAAATCACGCTTTTCCGTAATAACGATAAACCGTAATCTCAGATCACTATTACGTAACTCATTGCTCCGCGGAGATACGCGTGAGTGATTCTCCCAGTCTCATTCTAGTCGTTTGCCCAAATGTCACACAGCTGCATGCATGCATACGACCGGCCCAATTTTCCCTTTCAGACAAAAGCCAGTTAATTGCCAGCCATTTCTTGAAGTGAAACAATATTTTTAAACGTTTATGACTGGAAAACGCCACGGGGAAATCTAAATCGGCACGGTTCATCTGAAAGCTCGATCGCCAAACTTCCTAAGTATCGCACTCACAGACCCTCCCAACGCTGTGCGGGGAATCCCTGGGTGGTTGAAATCGAGGGGAGCTTTTGGTATCGTTCCTCGGTTTTCTAATTGTAATTGGGTTTACCTGCATTTTCACGCAGCGTGATGCAGCGGACAGTGCTCAAGGAGTAATCGATCAACAAAATTTATGACTGTTTGGCGTTATTACGGAAAAGCGTGATTTTACTACACTGTACATAGGGGAGCATTACTTAACCCGCCTCCAATATGGGTAAAGGGGGCTGTGGCCAGATTGCGCCCCCCCCCCCCACTGGGTCCGTATTTGACTAGTATAGGAGTTTGGTGTAAAATAATGAAAAGTAATTTAAAAATGAGAAAAACTGCAAAGGTTGAGAATGAAAGATGATGGTCAAGAGGGTTGGGGAAAATGCATAGGGAGAGGGAATAATCGTGAACTGTGGAGTAGGGATAAAGAATGAGAGAAGAGGTATAAGATGTGAGGGGATCAGAAAATGGCAAGATGTGTCAAGAGAGAGGGAGAGAGAGAGAGAGAGCAAAAGGAGATGAAAATTTAGATGTGCATCAGTTGGAAAAAGAAAGTAAAAACAAAGAAAGTAAAACATAACAATGAAGATTTAGCAAATTTTCTATGAGAGCTTTAATGATAGGTTTGGTAAATTAAAATATAGACATGACAGAAAAGATAGATAAGAACTAAATTTGAAAAGAGGGAGTGTGAGAGACGAAGAAAGACAAAGGAAGAGTGAGCAAAAGAGAGAGAGAGAAAGGGGGGGGGGAGAAATAGAAAGAGATAGCAAAAAGAGAGTCACAAAAAGGCACTGACTGATTCAAGGGCAAAGATTCAAAAAGTTATTTGTTGTTCAGAATGTACCCAAACTTAGTTTAGATTAATGATTTCCTGCATTCTTTATGAAAATAAAAATGTATAATCTTTTAGGAACATTACTTTTTCTTCTTTGCTTTTTTGTTGTATTGTTGTCTAAAGTGTAATGATCCTTCTGTAATCATTTCTTTTCACACTGTTGGATATTATCCAAACTTTTTCCAAGTTAAGTGTGTTAAAGCGTTAGATTTGATCTGGAGAATTCAAATTATGTATTGGTTATTTAGAGGTTAGAGGAATGAAAATTTGATTTAGAAGTTGATTTAATTTTGGTTTCAATTTGTATGTCCGCTAAAACAATGGAAAATTGTTGGTTAATTATGCGTCTGAATGTCTTTGTCCTGTAATATACCCAAATTTGGTAACAGTTTGCAGTGGACAACTCGTCCTAGATTTTACCAAGTGACGGGAGTCATAGGGTATTGTTGCATGAAGGCAAAGAAATCCAGACCTATCGCCAATTCAACGAGCATCCTGTCGAACAACATGTTAATTTTATCGAAAGACACGTTTCAATGGATTTGTATTTCATTTCTTGTAACAATACCCTCTGGCTCCCGTCACTTTGTGAAAACAGGGATGAACATTCCTTTTAAATATGTTACAAAGAATTCTCCCAAGGTATTTGAGAATTAGAAAATGGATTTGTCCGATAATGTGGGTAAGTAAATTTTTGATAAGTACGGAATTAGACTAATTACCTCTTGTTTCACATCTTAGGAAGATATCATCAGGGGGGAGGGGGGGGGTGAGGTTTTCATACTCTGTAAAAAGAGCATTCCACAGAGTTGGTCCTGGGTGAGCAAATGCTCATTCACCCCAAGATCTCTTCAAAACCAGAACTTGTAAAAGATTACTGGCAGAAGATCTCAGTTTTTGTGTAGGTTGATATGCATGGATGTAACACAATTATATAGCAAAATTAATAGCCCAAAACCCCCTCTGGCTTCAAACACATGATATTAGGTGGTGGGAGATATAGAGAATGAGAAAGAGAGAGAAAGACGGGGAGAGAGGAAGAGGTGGAGAGACGAAAGATAGGGAGAGAGAGAGAGAGAGGGAGAGAGAAAGGGAAGGAGGAATGGAGAGAGGAAGAGATCAAGAGGGAGGGAGAGTGAGAGAGAGACAGAGGGGGAGGAAGGAAAGAGAATGAAATAATGGTGCTATATGTAAAAGTGGCTGCGCTCCAAAGGATGTAAAACCGCGCCCTATTTTCTTAGTGTATATAAAGATAGAGGGGGGGGGAAGAAGGAGGGGGGAGAGAGGGAGAGAGAGATGGGGGGATAGGAATAATTAATGAATCTGACATCCACTTTGTAAAATTGATATTGAAGATGAATTTCACTTTGTTATGAAATGTCCCCTCTTACATAATATGAGACAAGACTTATTTAAAAAAACTAATTGATATCATCCCTGCATTTGCAAATATGAGTATTGACGAAAAGTTTAAATTCATTATGACTAGTAATGATTATGTTATTGATAACATATGTATAAACGGAATTGGTGTTATGTATGGAAAACGATTGGAACACGGGAAGATTTGATTTTCACTATTGCAGGTATAATATATTTGATTTGAACATGTAGATTGCCCCTCGTCCTTTAGCCATGCTATCCTCTTGCTTATTTATATGCTCACACATATTTTTGTTGCTGTTGTTTATGTTTATGTTTACTGTTTGCTTGTTCATTTGTTTGTTATGTTTCAATGATAATCCTTTATTTTGTGGCTTGAAAATCAATAAACTAAATTGAATTGAATTGAATTGAATTACATGCAATATACATGTGGTATTGCCCATATTTCAGTAGTCAAAAGACTAAATCACACGTTTTCTTCCATTTTAACTCATTATCCTTTCATACCTCAGAATAGCCATACAAGAGTGCTGATGCATTATAAATACTGTTCACATTGAAGTACTTACAATTTGTTCTACAAAA
>BQKZ01011969.1:15167-28987 GCA_036244855.1 Temnopleurus reevesii | reverse complement strand
CCCCCCCCCTCTCCCTCCGGGTATGAAAATCCTGGGTGCGCGCCTGATGACTGCAAGCTTCGGCCGTCTGTAAGTTTTAACATCGTTAGCGGTCACGTTGCAATACGAAAGCCCATTTTGCTCAGAAAAAAGAAACGTCGAGATGAAACAAATATATACTGTATACCTCTGGGATTTTCAAATGTGTAATTGTATGTGTTTTGCTCTCTCCCCAACAGTGGATATCGATAATGTGCCACCGGGAATCAAACGGATCAACCCACACAGTGACTCGTGGCTAGTCGCCATTAGACCCGTGGCCATTGAGTGGGATCCCACACTTATCAACTATACACATATTAACATCGATTTGTTAAGTAAGTTCTCAAAAAATAGTTCACAACTTGTAAATTACCAAATTATTATGCATATTCAGTAATATATCTTCAGATTATCATCTGACATTTTCAAGTCGTAAAATAAGTAAAACAAATTTATCGGAAAGAAAGCACAATTAAAGTATTTGTCTTGAGCAATTATATTTAAAAACAAAATAAAGTATTGAAATATTCAGAATAAACATTCACAAATATGGAAGGTCGTGCAACCAGTACGATATTAAGAGGCAAATTTGTGAAGGGACTTTCGTAGCCCATTCTTCAAGTCTGTGAGAATAACAAATTCAGAAGTCAATTGGTTGATTTGATTCCTCCGCATTGTAAGTCATTACCGTGTGGAAACGTTGTGTTGTGGTGGTTACGACCCTCGCCATTCGACTAAAGAGTCGGCGGTTCGAATCCTAGCTTTAATTTCTTTCAGCAATAATTTTTCCGCACCGCTGCACTCAACCCAGGTGATGTAAATGCGTACTGACATGATCTTATTCCTTTACATGCAAGGGCGCCAACATGACAGCTATACTATGGTCGGGTATATTATCATTATAGTCCGACTCACACCGTTGCGTTTGAAGCCTTCGTCGGCCCAGCGTATTTAAACGCACGGCATACACGAATCAGACGGTAGACTGACGTTCAACTTGCACCCAAGGAGCGTACGCCGAGCGTCAGTCCACCGTATATCGTATGTGTCATTCATTATACGTCCAGGGAGTTATTTAGCTTCCAAATTTGCTGGGCCGACGCAGGGTAAAGATGCAAAGGTGTGGGTCGAAATTGCGCAATATAAATTGTTGAATTATCATCACCTAGTATGGTAGGAATGGGGGCTTCCCATGCACCCTCCGAACACATTTTTTTAACTTACATTTTTGGAATTCTTAGAGTGTCCGATTAACGAATTCAGTTGTTGCCAAGAAGAAATCGTGTCCCATGGGGGTCATTGGCGGCCATATTCGCGGCCATCTTGGATTTTCTATGGAAATCGCTAGTTTCCATAACTTTTGAAGTATACAACGTACATTGACAAATAAAACACTGTTATATACTAAATACAACAAGAGGAATTCAATGAAATGATTATTATCACGATTTAAGCAAGATAAATGCATGAAAACGCCAAAAATGTGAAAAATCCAATGCATTTTGGACTGAAAGTTGCGCAGTTATTCGTGTATAATCTTTCATTAGTAAATTTTACTTCGTCTATTTAGATCACTGTCAAGAAGATTTTATTATATCATATGAAAGTAATGAATGAACAAAGTAATACCTGAAAGGAAATTTTGAATCTAAATGAAAAAAATTTGAATCATGCAAGTTTGAGTGTTTTCATGAAAATACTATTTCGTTAAAACACGTGGTCTACACTGAATTTTGAAGTATGTGTCAACATTTTTATATCTAATTATTGTTAGAATCAGGCGAAAAAAAACAATAAAAATGTGCTTGTAATCATGATAAGAATAATACTTATAATGAAAATATGAATTATATTGATAATGATAATAATAATGGTAATTATAATAATAATGATAATAATAATAAACAATAATGTTACGCACGATTGTGTAGCGCTCAGTCACAAACGAGTTCAATGCGCACTACATAATGAATGCATGATTAATTGTTGTTAAATTAGTCGTTAATTAATTAGTTGTTGAAAATGACAACGACTAATATAATTCAATTCAGTGTGGATAAAGATGATGTATTAATGCAACTTTTACTTCGGGCAATTTGTACATAAATCGCTTTTCTGCTTCAAAAAAGTTTTAAGCAAATGAATTGTCAAAATGTTTGGCTTAAAAATTCCTTTCAAATTAGGTTGACAAAAGACAATATTTAAGTAGTAAAAAACAAGTGATTCACAATAGTATTATATACATAGTAAGTATATACATGTTCATCAAGAAGTTTTGAATTAACTAGTATGGGGCACTTTGTGAAGAGCAATATGAATTCCAAATCATGAAACTACAGAAATATTACAGAAACAGTAAGCTGTATGCAATCTTTAGATTTTACACTTCTTTAATCTCTAATAATTCTCATAAAATTCATAATATATTCAATGTCTAATCCTCCCCCTTCTCATGCTACTTCTCCTCCTCTTTATCGCCATTCTCGTCCATTTCCTTATTAGTATTCTAAAGCAAGTTAATGAGAGAAGTCACTGTGGAAGGACAGGTAAATTTGACCACACGGAATGACTCCAGGATACTGTCTGTTGTCTTCTGCTGCCATTTGATCAGGATCTGGGGCACCAGGGTTTGGGGCACCGACGGATCGGCAGACGAGCTTGTCTGAAAATGGCAATGCATTTGTTCGCCCATCTAACATGGGGAATTATATTGTCTCTGCAAGGTGGGGAGCTTGGAGAAGACTACCTTATATTTGGTCATCAGTTCCTCGCCTTCCCCCACCATCTGCCTTACCATGATACTGGGGACGATATTAGCAGACGTGTCCCGGGTCTGATCTTACTTTATACAAAATAATGCATGAATATCATCTGTAAAATCTGATTTAGCAGATCACAGAAGAAAAATAACATTGACTTTAGCGTAAGGTTTCCCTATCAGCACAGAACTCGGACAAGCACTATTGATGGGTCATGCCTCAAGAAGTATTTCAGAGTACCCTAAGCCTTACTGGTCAGTGTGTATATGTAATTCATCCCGGTATGGCAAGCCATGTGGTTTAGTTATCATCAAGGAGTTTCCAAAACAGTGGGGGCTCCTTCATGCAGACACACTGGTCAAATGAGTTGAGAACATTCCTGATCCCCTTCAGAAGTAGCGTTCTTCGACTGCTTCAGCAACAACTTGATAATGGAGTACATTGTGAATGGATGACTACTGGGTGCAATGGTTGACTTTTTTAAAAGATTGCCACCACTGGTTGAGGTGAAATCAAAGATCTTGTCCAGGTTGCTATTGGCCACTCTTCCGAACAACTCAAGGCTTTTTATGCACCTCAGGTATTCTTCACTGTTGAATACATGTACAACTGTCTGACAGAATATGGGCCTTCCCAACCAGATACATAGTATCCATATGCCTGTTCTCAGTTGTGGCTACTTGAGTGAGTGTGTTGGTCCGTTTTTAAAGACGAAGTGACCGAGCCGGTATAAGTAGCACATCAAACTCCTTCAGTACCGATCACAAGGTATGGGAAGACAATAATTGCGGTTATTTTGTTCAGGAAATCCAACTCAGAATGAAGCACTTCACCAGTAAGAATTTGGGGAGTAACTAATGTGAAAACTTCACCAATGGCCCTGGCCAGTGCAGACTGAAGTTCCAAATCGACATCATAGCTCTTACAATGGCCAAGCAAACTGAGGATATTTGCGAGATGCTTTCTGCTGTACAGGTGTCATATTCTAGTGCTGAAGAGTGTATGTGCGCTGGCAGTTTTCACTCTCCTTGTCACAGCAGGGGGATGAGGAACTCTGTCCTGTTAGGTAGGAAAATCATCTGGCAAATATACTTCAAGATCTTCAGCTGTAGGAGGCCAGGAAATTGACTTTGACTCATTTAGCGCCAGTTGAATCATATCATGAAGGATCGAAGGCACACTTATCCTCTGATCTCAACCCCAAGTACGGAAGTGAGTACATTAAGGCCTACCGTGATAAACCCGATATTCATGATTTAACCAAATTTGATAATGCCAATCCAGATGACCAAGACTTAATTACCTATAAACTGGTCCAGAGAGATTATATCTCTGTGGCAGATGTGATTGCGTATGCATACGAACTGGGATCGAAGGGCAATTTTCAGGTTATGGTTTTGCTTCTTCATAATATGATTCAGTAGGAGTTCAACACGTCAATGTCACTTCCATGGCCTCCTAATGCTGAACAGAACCTGGTGGAATTCATCAAATTTGAGCTGTGACAACGAAGAGTGGAACTTGCCAAAGCACATACTGCAGCAATCAGCTCACTAATATCCTCAGTTGGATTGTACATAGTTAGAGCTGTGATTTCGGATTGGAACTTGAGTCTGCGCTGGCCAGGGTCATTGATGAGGTTTCTACATCTGCATAAGATGCTACCGATCGGGCTTACAGAACAACACAGGCTCACTCAAGAAGGGCAAATCTGAGACCATGCATGCGGCTACCGTGTATCTGGTAGAGATGGTCCATATTCTGTCAGAGAGCTGTATTAAACAGTGAAGAATATCTGAGATGCATAAAAAAGTATCGTATATAGGTACTTGTAGTTGTTCGGAAGAGTGGTCAAAACAAACTGACCAAGATCTTTGATTTCATCTCAACCAGTGGTGACGAGCCCTCCAATAAGTCAATCATCGCCTACATTGCACCCAGTAGTCAACCCTTCACAGTGTACTCCGTCACCAAGGTGTTGTTGAAGCAGTCAGAGAAGGCTACCTCTGAAGGGGATCACAGATGTTCTCAACACCTCTGACCAATGTGTCTGCATGGAGGCGCTACCACTGATTTGGAAATTCATTGTAAACCACAGGGCTTGCCATACCGGGATGAATTACATAGACACACTGACCAGTAAGGCTCAGGGTACTCTGAAATACTCCTTGGGGCATGACTCATCAACAGTGGTTGTCAGACTTCTGTGCTGAGAAGGGAAGCTTACGCTAAAGCCAATCTTATTTTCTTCTGAGATCTGCTAAATCAGATTTTACAGATGATATTCATGCATTCTCTTGTCTAAAGTAAGGTCAGGCCCGGGACGAGTCTGCTAATATCGTCCTCAGCATCATGCTCAGGTAGATGGTGGAAGAAGGCGAGGAACTGACTATCAAAGACTTCTCCAAGGTTCCCATCTTGCAGAGACAATACAATTCCCCATGATAGATGGGTGATCCATTGTATTGCCATTTTCAGACAAGCTCGCCAGCTGATCCGTTGGTGCCCCAAACCCTGGTGCCCCAGATCCTGATCAAATGGTAGCAGAAGACAACAGACAGTATCCTGGAGCCATTCCGTGTGGTCACATTTACCTGTCCTTCCACAGTGACTTCTCTCATTAACTTGCTTTAGAATACTAATAAGGAAATGGACGAGGATGGCGATGAAGAGGATAGGATGTAGCATGAGAAGGAGGAGGATTAGACATTGAATATATTATGAATTTTATGAGAATTATTAGAGATTAAAGAAGTGTAAAATGTAAAGATTGCATACAGTTTATTGTTTCTGTAATATTTCTGTAGTTTCATGATTTGGAATTCATATTGCTCTTCATAAAGTGTGTATATACTTGTAAACATGTATATACTTATCAAAATACTATTAACACGATATCAAGTATTTTCGAAAAGTTAAGTCGAACGTAATTTCAATGCTCCTTTGTAATGCTATTGAAATCGGAACTGGCTTGTCATTGTTGTGTTCGCACAGTTGAATACACGGTATACGGATCTATCGTCTGCGTTCTAGTTAACTTTTCGGAAATAGTTTATATCGTATTTATTGTGAATCACTTGTTTTTGACTACTTGAATATTGTCTTTTGGACCATTTTCAACCTGATTTGAAAGGAATTTTGAAGCCAAACATTTTGACAATTCATTTGCTTAAAACTTAGTGGAAGCAGAAAAGCGATTAATGTACAAATTGCCCGAAGTAAAAGTTGCATTAATACATCATCTTTATCCACACTGAGTTGAATTATGTTAGTCGTTGATAACAATCAATCATGCATTCATCATGTAAAGCGCATTGAGCCTGTTTGTGATTGAGCGCTATATACACAATCTTGCATAATATTAACATTATTGTTTATTGTTATTATGATTATAATTATCACTATTATTATCATTATCAATATAATTAATATTTTCAATATAAGTATTATCATCATGATTAGAAGCACATTTTAATGCACAAGTTTTTTTTCTCGCATGATTCAAACAATAATTAGAGATAAAAATGTTGACACATTCTTCAAAATACAGTGTAGACCACGTGTTTTAACGAAATACAATTTTCATGAAAAACATTCAAACTTGCATGATTCAAATTTTTCATTTAGATTCAAAATTTCCTTTCAAGTATTACTTTGTTCATTCATTACTTTCATATGATATAATAAAATCTTCTTGACAGTGATCTAAATAGAAGAAGTAAAATTTACCTATGAAAGGCTATACACGACTATCTGCGCAACTTTCAGTCCAAAATCCATTGGATTTTTCATATTTTTTGCGTTTTCATGCATTTATCTTGCTTAAATCGTGAAAATAATAATTTCATTGAATTCCTCATGTTGTATTTAGTCTATAACAGTGTTTTATTTGTCAATGTACGTTGTATACTTCAAAAGTTATGGAAACTAGCGATTTCCATAGAAAATCCAAGATGGCCGCCAATATGGCCGCCAATGACCCCCATGGGACACGATTTCTTCTTGGCAACAACTGAATTCGTTAATCGGACACTCTAAGGATTCCAAAAATGTAAGTTAAAAAAATGTGTTCGGAGGGTGCATGGGAAGCCCCCATTCCTACCATACTAACCTTTAATGGGTCATCTCCTTTTTCATTGTGCACAGCGTATTCTGAGATGGATGGCGTACCGAGTTGGGATGAGACAGAACACATCGAGTGGGATCTTGAGAACACGGGTCGATATGAATGGTTCCCTCAAACCGTGGGAGGAATCACACCCCAGAATGCTGTAGGAGTGCTTAGGATCACTAGACGATATGAGAGGTCAGTGATAACTACAAAAGCACTACTTTAAAAGCTTACTCACACTTTCTAGACTGTGGCCTGCGACGGCCCAGCATTTTGTAAAAATCAAAAAATGCTCCCCGAGTGCAAATTATGCTCTAATCACACGATGGATCGATTGCGTACACACGCCTAACGTCAGTACATTGTATGACCTGCATCTTTGTGTAGGGCCCTATTGCATAAAAAGTTACGATTAAACGCAATTAGATGCGAGCTCCTGATCGGTTGAAAATGGAGTTGCGTTAAATTTTCTGACTTGCGTTTAAACGCAACTTTTTATGCAATCGGGCCAGGTAGCGTTTTTAATTTAAAAAAACACATGAAAGATGCATAAAGTCAACGTGATATACATTTTTCAGACATGGTATGAGATTAGTACTTGTTATAACCTACACTTTGAAAATGTAGGACATGACGCTTAAATGGTTAGATTCAACATTCTTGAAATAAATGTCTCATTTTGAAAAATTGTCACTCGTCTAACCTAATTTAACATAATTTGCGTTTTTAGAATGAACATCACTGAATTGTAGAACAGTTTAAACAGTGCTTCCGGCATTTCTATTCATTATTACAATATCTATGAATGATTAAAAAGTTATTATAGGTTTTCCCGGCCAATTTTACACTCATTTCACCTAGAAATGTTAATGCGCATCCAAATTCGAATGCTATCGTTTTTCCGAAGCTATCGGTCATTTACATTTGAAACTATTAGAACCATATTCATTTATATTCACCGATAAATATTTAGGATAATTCAAATTCGTCAACCACCACCATGATCTAATGTTGATGCATAATGTATTGTAAAATTTCCATCTAATTTCATTTATATGCAAAATAATTTTACTTATTTTCATTTTATTTCGTTTATAGGAAATGATAATCGTCAATATTCACGCAAATTTGCAAACTAGTCTACACTTATTAAAATACGTGCATAGGGATTCTGAAGTTTGTAAATCCAGATGGCGGAAAGGGCTGAGTGAAACGCTTCGTGCAAGCAATTTATTTTTCAGGAAAGCAATTTAGTACTTTGCCTAAATTCAATCTTATTTGATTTCTAACAGGTTTCTATCATCTTGATAATGTAAAGTTGTTATCATTTGATAAAATTCATTAAAAATGTCTGATCTTTCAGAGTTCTAATTCTATTAATATGTATACTTTTACATTTGATGAAAATACAGGCATTTGAACTTTTGCAAACGCTCTTGTTGTCCATAAAATGTTGAAATGTTGATATTTATTCCTCATAAGTATATTGAATAAGGGAGGAAGGCTTTGGAGCGCCAGCCCCCTCCCCATCCCCCTCCTCCCACAGCATGCAGGTCGGGCAGATCGGGCACAAAAAAAAAATATATTATCTTACTCATTGGTAACTGGAACCGAATGGCCCGTGTATCATGGGCATGGGAATACAATAATTTAGACATCAACGGGCTATGAGGCACAAATTATTAGGGCGGCAAAATATATCAAGCCCCCCCCCCCCCCCCTCCCGACAACACACCCTCTGCTTGCCAGCTCTTGTTATGGCGCAAATTTACTGTAAGACATGTAAGAGGGTGCGTCAAGATGTAAACAATTTCCGACTACAGATTTTGATCAATTACCTTCTATATACTATCTTATCACCCGACATCAACCAAATATTCAAGTTAAATCAGTTTGTTTGTAATGATAACTATCTGCAATGTACAAATTCTTGCAAAGTGATTAAATACCCCAAATGATGTTTATTTGCGTAAAATAAAAAGCGCGATTCCATTTTATTCGATAAAATATTTTGCACGCAACCTGGGGTTATATGGAGCCTGGTGATTTGTTTTTTAGCAAAATTGTCGAATGAAGCACAGAATTTTATTTAAGACTCTCCTATTGTTTTGGGGGTTTTCTTTTGCACGTCACCTCTCCAGGGCACAAAAAATCGAGCTTGTTTGTCCGATTTCATTCATTTTTGTATTCATTGCCTAAAAAAGAAATGGTAGGTGGGAGAGGGTAGCAAATGAAGTCTACATAATTATAGGGAACATGGGTAAATGCGGCGCCAATATATAATCATCATAATAGGGGCTGCCAGATTCGCGCCCGCTGGGCTACGAAAAAGAAAACACGATTAGCAAAATTAAAGAGAAAAATATCCTATAACATGAAATTATATCATTTTAGGTTAATAAATTTCCGTATTTCTATTCAAACTTAATCTAGAACCACACTATTACAATACATTCTAAATCAGATGTATTTATCTAAAACATGGTTGCCGTTTGACGAATTCTAATGACGGGAGAGGAACAAATAAGCCCGCGATTATACGTGCACATTTATTGAAAAACGCCACTTTATTTGAATTACGCTTCATATATAGATGTTTCAAAATGTCCTGCTCACATAGAAAAACAAAAAGAACATACACGGTTTGACATGCCTCTTCACGATATTGGAAGGAAATATTTTATTTTCTGCCGCCTCCAAACGAATTTGGATGACCATTTACGAAGTGATATGCTCCCGTTTGAAATTTACTTGACTCGTTTATGAAAAACATTGAAAGAAATTTAAATTCTGATAACGATTCACGAAATCAAATGACGGAATACCGCCGATACTAGATATCGTCTTATATGATTGTCCCGAACGTGGAATTAAATGATAATACTGCAGAATTAGCCGATAAAATCTATATTAGAATTTCTATTTCAGAATATCATATTGATCTTCTTCTCTTTTCAGGTCAATGTTTGCCATTTGGAGCGATGTGCATTATCTTGGCTATATGATGAATTATAAATATCAACAGGATTCGGGAGCGTATGCGAAACAAGAATGCGACATTTGGAACACTGCCATGCAGAACGAAGANGCAAATGAATTGTCAAAATGTTTGGCTTAAAAATTCCTTTCAAATTAGGTTGACACAAGACAATATTTAAGTAGTAAAAAACAAGTGATTCACAATAGTATTATATACATAATAAGTATACACATGTTCATCAAGAAGTTTTGAATTAACTAGTATGGGGCACTTTGTGAAGAGCAATATGAATTCCAAATCATGAAACTACAGAAACATTACAGAAACAGTAAGCTGTATGCAATCTTTAGATTTTACACTTCTTTAATCTCTAATAATTCTCATAAAAACTCCAACTCAAGCAGCATTCTTTCTACCTTCCTACCCAACCTTCCCTTCCGACTTTCCTCTACTATTCTCGACTGCGCCTTGAGCATCCAGCAGGATGGATTCGGCGCATTATAAATCACATCTATTATTATTATTATAAAATTCATGATTATATTCAATGTCTAATCCTCCTCCTTCTCATGCTACATAATTTTCATCGCCATGCTCGTCCATTTCCTTATTAGTATTCTAAAGCAAATTAATGAGAGAAGTCATTGTGGGAAGGACAGGTAAATTTGACCACACGGAATGGCTCCAGGATACTGTCCGTTGTCTTCTGCTACTATTTGATCAGGATCTGGGGCACCAGGGTTTGGGGCACCGGGGTTTGGGGCACCAACCGATCGGCTGGCGAGCTTGTCTGAAAATGGCAATGCATTGGTTCGCCCATCTATCATGGGGAATTATATTGTCTCTGCAAGGTGGGGAGCTTGGAGAAGACTACCTTATATTTGGTCGTCAGTTGCTCGCCTTCCCCACCATCTGCCTTAGCATGATTCTGGAGACGATATTAGCAGACGTGTCCCGGGTCTGACCTTACTTTAGACAAAATAATGCATGAATATCATCTGTAAAATCTGATTTCGCAGATCACAGAAGAAAAATATCATTGGCTTCAGCGTAATCTTTCCCTCTCAGCACAGAAGTCTGACAACTACTGTTGATGAGTCATGCCCCAAGGAGTATTTCAGAGTACCCTGAGCCTTACTGGTCAATGTTTTTATGTAATTCATCCGGATATGGCAAGCCCTGGGGTTTAACATGCTCCAATTATAATCATCAAGGAGTTTCCAAAACAGTGGGGGCGCCTTCATGCAGACACAGTGGTCAAATGTGTTGAGAACATTCCTGATCCCCTCCAGAAGTAGCCTTCTTTGACTGCTTCAACAACAACTTGATAACGGAGTACACTGTGAATGGATGACTACTGGGTGCAACGTAGTCGATGGTTGACTTTTTTTTTAAAACATTGCCACCACTGGTTAAGGTGAAATCAAAGATCTTGTTCAGGTTGCTATTGGCCACTCTTCCGAACAACTCAAGGCTTTGTATGCATCTCAAGTATTCTTCACTGTTGAATACATGTACAACTGCCTGACAGAATATGGGCCTTCCCAACCATATACATAGTAGCCATATGCCTGTTCTCAGGTGTGGCTACTTGAGTGAGTGTGTTGGTCCGTTTTTAAAGACGAAGTGACCGAGCCGGTATAAGTAGCCAATCAAACTCCTCCAGTACCGATCACAAGGTATGGGAAGACAATATTGCGGTTATTTTGTTCAGGAAATCCAACTCAAAATAAAGGACTTCACCAGTAAGAATTTGGGGAGTAACTAATGTGAAAACTTCACAAATGGCCCTGGCCAGTGCAGACTGAAGTTCCAAATCTACANCCCCCGACAACACACCCTTTGCTTGCCAGCTCTTGTTGTTTGTAAAATGTTTGTAATGATAACTTTCTGTAATGAACAAATTCTTGTAAAGTGATTAAATTGCCAAAATGATGTATATTTGCGTAAAATAAAAAGCGCGATTCCATTTTATTCGATAAAATATTTTGTGCGCAACCTGGGGTTAGAATATGGAGCCTGATGATTTTTTTCATTAGCATTTTTAGCAAAATTGTCGAATGGAGCACAAAATTTTATTAAAGACTCTCCTATTGTTTTCGGGGTTTTCTTTTGAATTTTGAATGTCACCTCTCCAGGGCACAAAATTGAGTTTGTTTGTCTGATTTCATTCATTTTTTATTCATTGCCGCAAAAAAATGATGGATGGGAGAGGATAGCAAATCAAGTCTACATATAGGGAACATGGGTTAATGCGGCGCCAATATCTAATAGGGGCTGCCAGCTTCGCGCCCGCTGAATCGGCATATGGGCTATGAGAAAGAAAACACGATTAGCAAAGTTTAACAGAAAAATATATTATACCATGAAATTAGATCATTTTAGGTTAATAAATTTCCGTATTTCTATTCAAAATTAAAATAGAACCACATTATCTACAATACATTCTAAATCAGATGTACTTATCTAAAACATGGCTGCCGTTTGACGAATTCTAATGACCGACGGGAGCGGAAAAAATAAGCGCGCAATTATTCGTGCAGATTTATTGAAAAACAAGACTTTATATGGAATATGCTTCATCGATGTTTCAAAATGTCCTGCTCACATAGCAAAATAAAAAGAACATACACGATTTGACATGCCTCTTCACGATATTAAAAGAAAATGTTTTATTTTCTGTCGCCTTTAAACGAATTTGGATGACCATTTACGAAGTGATATGCTCCCATTTGAAATTTACTTGACTCGTTTATGAAAAATATTGAAAGAAATTGAAATTCTGATGACCATTCACGAAATCAAATGACGGAATGCCGCCTAATATGATTGACCCGAACGTGAAATTAAATGATAATACTGCAGAATTGGCCGATAAAACCTATAACTATCTGCAATGTACAAATTCTTGCAAAGTGATTAAATAGCCCAAATGATATTTATTTGCGTAAAATAAAAAGCGCGATTCCATTTTATTCGATAAAATATTTTGCGCGCAACCTGGGGTTAGAATATGGAGCCTGGTGATTTTTTTAGCAAAATTGTCGAATGAAGCACAACATTCTATTTAAGACTCTCTTATTGTTTTGGGGGTTTTCTTTTGCATGTCACATCTCCAGGGCACAAACAAATCGAGCTTGTTTGTCCGATTTCATTCATTTTGTTTTATTCATTGCCTAAAAGAAATGGTAGGTGGGAGAGGGTAGCAAATGAAGTCTATATAATTATGGGGAATATATAATAGGGGCTGCCAGATTCGCGCCCGCTGTTCTATGAAAAATAAAACACGATTAGCAAAATTAAAGAGAAAAATATCCTATAACATGAAATTATATCATTTTAGGTTAATAAATTTCCGTATTTCTATTCAAACTTAATCTAGAACCACACTATTACAATACATTCTAAATCAGATGTATTTATCTAAAACATGGTTGCCGTTTGACGAATTCTAATGACGGGAGAGGAACAAATAAGCCCGCGATTATACGTGCACATTTATTGAAAAACGCCACTTTATTTGAATTACGCTTCATATATAGATGTTTCAAAATGTCCTGCTCACATAGAAAAACAAAAAGAACATACACGGTTTGACATGCCTCTTCACGATATTGGAAGGAAATATTTTATTTTCTGCCGCCTCCAAACGAATTTGGATGACCATTTACGAAGTGATATGCTCCCGTTTGAAATTTACTTGACTCGTTTATGAAAAACATTGAAAGAAATTTAAATTCTGATAACGATTCACGAAATCAAATGACGGAATACCGCCGATACTAGATATCGTCTTATATGATTGTCCCGAACGTGGAATTAAATGATAATACTGCAGAATTAGCCGATAAAATCTATATTAGAATTTCTATTTCAGAATATCATATTGATCTTCTTCTCTTTTCAGGTCAATGTTTGCCATTTGGAGCGATGTGCATTATCTTGGCTA
>BQKZ01011966.1:0-10134 GCA_036244855.1 Temnopleurus reevesii | reverse complement strand
ATGATGTAATATTGATTTGAAAATAGTCATTTTTGCGTGCAAACCTATGAGAGAAAAAATGTCAAAAGTACAGACCTCCGTGGGATTTTTCAGGCAATGAAATGAAATGTTCAGCATTGGACATGTTTTCCTAATTATCAATCCTTGGATTCGACCAACAACTCGCGCAAGGAAAACAGAAATAAGGCGGATATTTCCCCCAAAAAGGTGGTATGTTTTTACGTGTAAGTCTATGGAGAACGAAACTATTTTTCCGTCCGTCGATTCGCTCAGACGGAGCTTACCCCCCTGGGGCCAGCTAAGTAATCCATCTTGGTATTAAATTATCTTTGGCTTCATCCTCTATCCACCAGACACCTTCACACCAAATTTGAAAATGGTCGGACAAGAACTCGGACCTGTAGAGCGTTCACAAGGAAATCTCTGCGGCGTACGCGGCGGCGGCGCAACGAGGCTAAATCCATAGTACCCTCCGAACCACTGTTCGGGGGATACAATTAAATTTTTCATTATCATGATTATCTAAGACAATGTTAGGCTTATATTTTTTCTTTGATGCGGACTGTCTGGAGTGAATGAATGATATTGTGTTTGGTAATAGCATAAACAATCTTACATTCAAGGAACAAACACACTCATATTACTGAATTATTTCGAATTCAAGCAGTGCTGTTATTGTGATTACGTTAAAGGGAAACCACACTCAAATGATAAATCGGCTTATTTTAAAAAGTAAAATATGTATCTAATAATTCAAATATGCGATTTACTATAAAAGTATAAGATTTAGAGTTAAATCACCATTATCTGAGCCAAGATCTGAGTCAAGTTATCGTCTGCTAACATTATAGCTGGGGGGATGCCATTTTCTTTTTGGTACGAGAAAGTATTTTTGTTCATAAATCAAAGCTTTCTTGATCGGTAATTAATAACATAATTCAAAATTTGAGAAAAAATGTGATACGTATGTGGACACATATTTTATTATTTAACACTGATCCATTAGTCTTAAAAAAGTCATTTTTGCGCATTGAAACTCTTTTTTCTTAGCATACATATGACGTACAACATGGACTAATGACGTATGACATGGACTACGACATGAAGCTTCTTCATTACAAAGCAAATGAAAGAAAGGAATCTTTAGTATCGGTTGGCTATTTCAACCATTATAAGTGACTTTCTATAGCGTTATACAATCAGATGAAGACCAGAACAAAAAGAAGAATATGTAGTACAGATTGTCCTTTTAAAGTCATAGATTCGTGTCTATATAAGGTCTTTGGCAAAACACTACGTTTTCACCTGTATTCAAACAATAGAATACAATACATGGAAGGCTTGCTGAATAAAGGAAATTCTGTTATGCCAGGCAAGCCCACTAAAAGCAAATTTCTTTAGTATAAACAGATGGTTTGAAAACTTAATTGTATATTATAAGTTTTACTAAAATATTGGACAGCTATCACGCATTTTTATATACCTCTATGATCACGTCGCAATACCTGTTCTGACCAAAATGGCAGCCCCCTTGTAATATGATAGCAGACGAAAACCTGTTCTAAAATATCGGGAAATTTACGCTTTTCTGAATACATTGCAGATTTTGATCCCGTCCAATTAGAAGAGATATATGACACCTTTCTTATATA
Organism: Temnopleurus reevesii; assembly: GCA_036244855.1. NCBI lineage: Eukaryota > Metazoa > Echinodermata > Echinoidea > Temnopleuroida > Temnopleuridae > Temnopleurus > Temnopleurus reevesii. The sequence goes on along the minus strand of BQKZ01011966.1, from coordinate 8,482 downwards.
GGTGTATATTATCATCTAATGTTAGTTCCCCTTTAACGCTATTGCCGACGAGTGAGTGATATTGGGCTGAATATAGAAGACTACATAATAATGGGCACGAGATGGCGCTGCCCCTTCGGGGACTTTACGTAGTAAAGATCGTATCTCTGTGGAGGGTTGATTGATTGATTGAATTTATTTCCGTATTAAAAAACATATACAATTTAAAAATACGGCGGATAACCCACATTCAGCTCGCCCATCAAGGGGAGCTGGGCTTCTGTGGGGAAGAACCCGAGGTGCAACAGGACCCCGAGGTATTATGGCGTGGTGCATTTTTGGACGTAGTCATTGCCTTGCCGAGACCCAGCTTCTTACTTCTTCCTACTTCCAAAAGGGCGTACCGGCTTTCTTCGAGCAAAACCCACTTCGAATCACGGTGACCCTGTGTTCACTCTGCGCCACCCAGAAATTTCGAAGGTGTGAGAGAGGCTATGCTCCTTTGTAGAGCCCCGGTCACATAGGACCCCGAAAGCAACACGATTCAACCCTACTCGTTGTTCTGAGACACTTAACTATGAATTAACAAAGAGTCGGGGTGAATTGCGTTGCTTCCGAGGTCATATGTGACCGGGGCTTATAAGTTACATGTTGATAATCTCTATTCACAACCTCCAATAACACAAAATATCTTCTCGATAAATCATATAAAACTTACCGCCATTTTCCTCCATGTCTGCAGCGTATTCCAGCAACGATTTGAGTATCATTATCAGCTCCTCTTCATCTGATCAAATTCAAAGAAAACAAGGGGAAAGAGATGTTTGCCGTTTTGAACAATTTTCCCGATAAGAAAGGGTTTTCCATTCCTACCACCGAAATCCTTTCCATTGTCGAAGTAAAGCCCCGGTCACATAGGGCCCCGGAAACAACACGATTCAACACGATCTTTGTTCGGAGGCAGAAATTAACATAGAGTCGTGTTGAATCGTGTTCTTCTGGGTCCTATTTGACCGGGACATAAATTTGTGTTCATCAACTCCTCGCTATGTTGAAAACAGACGATTGTTACGATCTTATTTTAATCGAACGTCAATTCACTGGTCCTTTGTAATGCTATAGGTTTGCCCGGTCAACTTCAAACTATTTGCGAGGGATTTGACGTTTCAGAAATTCAATTTCGTCTGGATCGCGATCGCGAGTACAAATCAGAATTCAAATTCGTCTTCGGTCACTTGTAATCAACAACTTAGCGATCATATTGCTTTTCTCGTTTACCAAATTGACGGAATATGTACGAATTTTCGTCAATCACAACTTTGAATTCGTCCGCTTGTAAACATTGCGGTAATTGCGATGTTTCAATTTCGTCAATGAGCATGCATGTTCAAAGTATTTGCGATCATGTTAGGAAAATTATGTTAAATATCTTTACTTAGCGTTAATAGATTGGTAGTAAAATAATACTATTAATAGTGCAGCCGTAACCGCCGGGGTAATTATAATTTGTGCTAATTTTTTTCTTCAACAGGTGCCCCAGATAAAATTCCGTGCTAATATTTGGTCTGGAATTCATGATCCGGGGAATGGATGTTCAAATAACAACAAAAAATAGGCAAATTTAATTGAAATTGAAAAAAAAAAATAAGAGAAAATAAGAAAAATAAAAAGAACAAGAAATCTAAAAAAAAAAAGATACAGAAAACACAAGAGAAAGAAGAATACAAAAGGAAATAGGAAAAGAAAAATATACAGAAAAAAATGAAATGAAAAAGGAGAGGGGGGCTCAATGATTTATGTTTCGGCACAAGCAACAAGCAACTCGTCTAATTTGAATGAAAAGTTTACTTACTTGGTCAGAGTTAGTTTGAAGTTGACCGGGCAAACCTATATTCAAATCGGAACCGGCTTGTAATTGTTGTGTCTGCACAGTGTCTACACGGCGTACGGCTTTATTGTCCATGACCTACTTTATTTTGCCCACTCTATTTTGCGGAAATAGTTTATATTGTGTTTTTATTGTTTTTCTTAATTTCGAATGTATCTTATTGTTTTTCAACCTTATCTTCTTCTTCTTCTTTTGTTTGCATCCTTCAGTTTGGAGAACTGTCAGCGGGACATGATTCCTTCAGGCGCATGAAGTTTACATAATAGGAGACATCATTTACAGCGAAGCACTGATTCATTTAATATGTATGTCAAGCAAGAAGTTAAGATATAGATTGACAGATATTGAGTCACAAAGAGAAAAGTTGGAGCAAGAGCCGGGGAGGGTTAGCTCTGTAAGGCATCAAATTGTGTGGGTTTGACGAAAGGTGATCCTGCAGTCCACTTATCATTGTTATTCACTGCAGTTTGGCTGAAATACGGTATAGATTTATGATTTTTTTACGTAAGACATGAATACAAAATGTCTATGGATTTTGTGCATGAAATCACATTTTGAACCATTTTAGGCTTGACGAATATTTTTCTAATTAATACAAGTTACGTTGGTACCGTGAAACAACAAAGTCACAACAAATATAGCACTAATATACATAAATATTCTCACTCTTATTGGATGAAATCAATTTATTTCAGCAAAATTATTGTTTTTGTTAGTTCATCAATAAATTCCTATGAAAAAACAAAGAAATACACAAGATTTGTAAAGGATGTTGAACAAGATGAGTATTCACACAAAAATTAGCAATCTAGACTTGTATTTTGTGAAGGACATGTCCCATGAAGTGTGATTTTATACATGAATTAGCATAGTTAATTCATTTTGATTTTTTTCCCAAAAATGTGGCTATGCCAGTTTGTATCATTCACCTAATGTTCAACCCGGCGATTGCGCGATCGGCAACCGAGATCGGGGGGGGGGGGGGGGGGGGGGGGGTTGAAGGTAAATCGCGATGTACCAAACCTCTAACCTTTAACATGTTCAAGTATGTTTGAAAGTATTTTAAAATTATCTTCTAGACAAAGAGAATCAAAGATTGTATACATGAAAAGATCTGTCGAGATTCTCTTATAATTCCCCCTAAATTTTGGCGTGGAAAGAGTTTTACTCTCTATTTCTCCCATATTTGGCTCTAACTTTTACAGGTGGGGGGGGGCCATCATACCCCAGCCCGAGCTTGGTTTTTTTTTATAATGATATCATATTATCATTAAGTACACACGAACAAAAGTTTAGTGCTCGGAAAATGCAACTTTCGCATTATTTTTTTTTCCTCAAAAATATCTCTACCGTAGGAGAAATATTCCCACCTATTTCATGCTGTTGATTTGGTTCCTCATCTTGACTGACACCCCTAGAAGGCCTCATTTCTTTTACAAGTTATTTTTCATTTTATGTCACCCATTACAGACTTTCTTTGTTAAAAAATGTCACTTCTATGATCTAAAATATGCCAATTTTCTTTTCTCTTTGGCTATATTTTTATACTCTAATGTGTTGGAAAACGATCATAATTCTCTATCACCTCACCTTTTACAATGCACAGTGAGGCCAATACAAGGAGGGGGGTGGAATCAGAGAAAACAAACAAGTTGCGTGGAGATGGAAATGTTAGGAAAATTTGTAACTTACGTGTGAAGCGATCGAGAAAAAAATGACCATTTTGTAATTGAGAAATGAAAAAAGGATCATATGAGATGGAGCGTTATCTGTCGTTGCTTCATATTTGTAAATGTTTGTGTAACATGGCCATGGAACTCAATTGAGGTAAATTTTTGGTCCTAAAGAAAATAAATATGCGAGGAAGCTTTATGAAATTTTTGTTTTTTGTACTCCCATAAACTGTATTTTTATTTTTATTTTTTGGGCGCATATAGCCCAAAGTATTGTCATTTATCGTGTTCTCCATCCATTATTATACTTATTTATTAATATATATATTCATTTACATTTTACTGCCACATCTGAAGGGAATTTTTCGTTCCCAAGAAATATATGCGAGGGAGCCTGATTAGAAAATTACACGCGTCATCCAATCTCATCAAATCGGGGGGAGGGGGTATAAAAAAATCATAATAATTAGATATAATTTATAAAGCGCATATACTGCGCTGTGTTGTATAGGGTCTGTGGATATTGTTACCAACATAATGTATAAATGTACATCACTTTATTGAAAAGCTTCAAGAAATAAATGAGTTTTCAACAAGCTTTCAAAAACAACATATACATACGCCCTCCCTGATCAACACCCATGTTTGTAGCAACATGAAATATATATCTGGCCCATTTCGATTGCTGCTGTACATATTTAAAAAAAAAAAAAAAAAAAAAAACTTGTTTGTGTACTTACTGCGATACACTGGGGTGGCAGAGACCATAGCCAAGCCGATGATCACTAGAAAAACGATGGATGAATTCATCATGTGGATAGTGCTATGTCAAGATTTCAATCTTGTTTTGTCAATGCAGTCGTAAAACTTTGAGCAAGTCAGCGTAGTAGATGGTGTTTTATAGCCTGGTAACAGCACAACTATTTCCATCTCCCCCAATCCTATAGGCTATAGGTGCGTTCGGTTCAGAACGCCCATCTAAGTCACTGACCCATGCAAACGAGTGATCAGTGATAAAGCTTATTGCTCGAAAGTTTGCACGTTTTTCTACATTCATACATTATCCTTCTTGGGCCATTTTGGGCATCTTGGCCCAAAACACGTGTTATTGTGTGTAAAGTAAAGTTTGCAGAGCCCCTGGACATCACGAACTTCTTTACTTCGGAAAATTGATGCATTTACTAAAAAAAAAATGGCACTGAGTTGTACCATCTAAATAAGGTTTGGTCATTTGTCAGGCCCTATTGAGATTCAGGTGCTATTTTGGTTGATATTGAAATCCAGAAGCGCCCATAAAGCCCAGGTACAGTTTTGGTAAAAGCGAATATTTTTATCACCTGACTTTGTCTTCAAATTTATATGAGATGTAATATAGTATCATAAATATATTGCACAAAAGATTGTGCGAAAAATGAACGAGTTTGGGAAAAACTGCAAATTTTTATAGTGTGGTGCTGCACCACACTCAAAATTTTCTTTCTTGATAAAGGACAACATCCCATGCTCAGAATTGGATCAAAATTTCAGAATTTAATTGTTGTGTATATTTCCATATCATTCTATTTTAAAATCTCGGAAATAACTTTGTACATGTTGTATGTGCTCGGTAACGAGCAGAATAATGCTATAACCAAGTAACTAAATATGATTTAACTGTCAAATTCAAATTTTCAAAAGAATCAGTTCGTAAAAAAAATATGCTATGGTCTCAAGATGTGTATAAGAATTACATGTCATGATAAATATCCCAGAAATTCACATTTCTTCATCTTTACCAAAACTATAATTGGGCTTTAATTGACGCCTCCATTTTTACATTATCACAAATATATTGTTTTCCTTACATACTAATTGATTATTATGACGAATTTGGGACACACACCTATAGACAAAGTGCAATTTTGATTTCGTTGACAACCCGATGGGTGACCAAAAATTCAGGGACGTTTTCGACACCAAAGCGGCTGAAAACTTGCCCGTCGTTGGCCATTCTGTACTCTGGTGTGTTCAATGTTTGCTTTAAACCTGGTTCGATTGGTATCTCTCATGTTAGTTTTGTACATATGCCTATATGGAGAAAACATGGTCTTTGATTTTTTTACACAAGCCTGAGTGTGGGGACCGAAATTTTAAGGGCGTCTGGCAATCCCTTTCCACCACCTAAATTGTCACACATTGCCCATTCATCTATTATGGCGAATCTTTTCACGTAGGTTCTGCGCGGTTACCTTTCAAGATAGACTAGCCGATTTTTTTTACCACTTTGCCCCCCCCCCCCCCCCCCCCCCCCCCCCCCCCCCCCATGGCCACATCCACCAGATAAGATATGCCAGACGGCTCATTCATAACTTTTTAGAGTAGGATCTCTCTCACATATGACAATTTAAATTGGTTACCTTAGTTTCGAGAAATGCTTTCAATGACTGAAATTATATGAATTAAAAAAAAGGAAATTTGATTTTTTTACTCTAAAAATGTTACCAGCAATGTCCATTGAAAAAATTGAAATGTTACGGTTGAAAGGCAAATAAATACATGAAAATTAATATTACAGTAAAATACAAGTACTTAGGAAATTAATTTTGGTAGCAACATTTTTATTTCTAATCCATTCAGCCCCGGTCACATATGGCCCCTGAAGCGACACGATTCAACAATTCAAGAAACATAATTTACACTACCACTGTTATGCTGATGATATCCAGCTTTATGTTTCTTTTCAACCGACGTTACCAGCCTTGTCTGATATTACGGAGCTTTAGCAAAGAATACAGTATGGCCGATCAGGACGTAATTTCTCAAGCGCGGGATAATCTAGCGGGCCGCTAAGGTTGAGAACGCCCGCTAGATTATCCCGCGCTTGAGAAATAACGTCCTGATTGGCTCTACCGGCGTATTCTTTGCTAAAACTCCGTACTATTACAAAACTTGAGAATTGTCTCCAAGATCTAAAGACATGGCTGACTTTTAATGGATTGAAGTTAAATGATGATAAGACTGAATTCATACTCTTACGATCCAAACACATGTTAGAAAAAAATCAATGCTCAATCTTGTGTGGTTCACATTGGCAACACTGCTATCACCCAATCCAAAACAGCTCGCAATTTAGGGGTTATTTTTCTTAGCAAGAAATGTCATTTCGCTACCATGTTACTCGAGTGCAGCAGAACATAAGATACCAATTGAGAAATCTGAGCTTTATTAGAAAGTCCTTATCTAAAAGTGCAACAGAAACATTGATCCATGTTCTGATATTTCTAACTCAGTGTTTGGTAAACTCCCTCTAAAGGATGTTAAAAAAATTAAACGTTTACAAAATTCTGCTGTCCGTCTTCTGACTTTCACTAAAAGGTAAGACTCCATATCATCAATTCTTCGTCCCTTGCATTGGCTACCAATTGTAAAAAGAATTATTTTCAATTTTTTTCTTCTTGTACACCATGCAGTTCACTCTCTTTCCCCTGAATATTTACAAAGATCAATTACAAAATATCAACCTACACGCAGTCTCCGTTCATCATCAGATACTCTAACACTGAATATTCCTCGAACAAGGCAAGGATGGGGGGGTGATCGGGGTCCTACTAAAAGCCGAAGAGTGCCGAAGAGCGCCGAAGAGCGCCGAAGAGTAGCTCTTCGGCACTCTTCGGCGCTCTTTGGCGCTCTTCGGCACTCTTCGGCTTTTAGTAGGACCCGGTGATCGTGCCTTCTCAGTTATCGGACCAACACTATGGAACCAATTACCTTATCAATTAAGACAAATTGAATCAACAGAATCCTTCAAGTCCCATTTAAAATCGCATCTGTTCTCACCTGACTAATTATTTTATGCTTTCTATTTTGTTCGGGAAATTCTCGCTCTCTCTCTGTCAAAAAAAATGTTTGTTACTTTTTATTTCCTTCATGTTTTTATTATTTGTTTATTTGTTTTCCTTGTTTCTAAAGCGCCATGGGCACCTTATGGTGGACCTGTGCGCTATATAAGTAGCCACCATTATTATTGTTATTATTATTATTACTCTTTGTTCGGAGGCAGTTCTTTAACAAAGAGTCGTGTTGAATCGTGATGCTTCCGGGGTCCTATGTGACCAGGGCATATGGAATACTTGGTACACAATTGGGTAGGAGACTCAATAATGCCCCTGGACTGACGTGATCTAAAATTCCAACGGGATTATCGGTTTAAATTACGGTTATCAAAAGTACTTGATATAGTTATAAAGAATTCACAATATACTCAGCTATTCGAGGTCGCCTTTTCAAATACTTTCATGTGTGACCAAGCATGTATTCCGTTCTTATCCTTTCTGATTCCATTATATAATATATCTTTTATTCTTATCAAATACCCTGTTCTGTCTAAAAACAACATTGTCCCATTCAAGTCACGAAGGCGTGTTCCACAAGACAAGAAATACATTCCAATCTTTGATACAACAAAAGCAATGTAAAAAAAAATACATTTTATAAAAACAGTAGATAAAAAAAGATACATAGAAAAAGAAATAAAAGGTGTATAAAGAAGCAAACTAAACAGAAGAAATCAGACACCAAGCTTTAGATAACACTAGTCGACAAAATATGACTTTTTGAACATTGCCTCGTACTTTTTTTTCTAAAATCACACTGGTTTCGCTCAATCAGGTAAATTTTCGCTCTACACCATATGTTGATGTTGTTCCTTTTTAACGTTTTGTTCACATAGACGCAAGTGTGGAGCATTGTTGGGGGATGTTGACGGGAGAAAATGGCATGGAAGATGAATATTTTGTTTCTACATGTATCTTTATTAAGTTATTTAAATCAAAACAATGTGAGTATTACTTTGCAAGTCTTTTTGAACAGACGTAACTCCATAAGATATTTTAGTCTTTAGCGTGAAGTGTATATAATGTAGTATAGAGAAATTATGATATGGTAATGAAAAGATTTTTTAAAA
>BQKZ01011964.1:4466-11966 GCA_036244855.1 Temnopleurus reevesii | reverse complement strand
GATATATCGGCTGCGACAACGTCCACCATCTCTCTCCCTCTCTCTTCCATTTTTTTCCTCTCTCTCGAGTTGGCAGAACCGTAGTCACGTTTGTAAACAAACACAACCTGTTCTATACCACGTGATAACCACGGGATACTCTGGTTCACGATGAAAACAAAAATCTCTTCTCATTCACAACGAGCAGACGATAAAAAATCCCCCATGCGATCGATAACCTCAATAAATCTTTTATAAGCCTTGACTGAACGCGGGAAAGAGGACACAGATATACCAGGAAAGAGACAATTTGGCTTTTAAATGGGGCGCCGATGTGTGGCGCTGTTGCGATTACGTAACATTACGCCGTGGTAAACAAAAGCACATGGTACCCGCGCTTTACTACGTTATCGATTTTTTTTCCAAAGCGCGCGAAAATCGAGTCTGTGTACATTTCTCTTTGTTTGTCGTCTGCTAGTGCCAAGTCAAGCTGCATTCGGGGATGGATATACGAGCTGATATATCCATGATTCGGGCGAGTGTGCGTTGTTTGATAATTTGTAACTGTGATATATCAAATTATTAGCGTTATTTTGAGGTGTCTTTTTTCGAAGGAGAGTGTTATATTTCCACCATACCTTTGGCAAATATACCTGTTAAATTTGACAAACCGTTATAGAGCATGGCTTTTAGTGATTTCACTGAATACGCCTCGTTTTCGTTTATTGCAAACTTTGTTTTGTAAAACACTAGCCCAGCTCCGCAAACGGAAGTCACTTTCGTTCCGTTATCAATATTTGATCTGAATCTAAAAAAAAAACCCACAAAATTACTTGAAAACAAATCGTTTAAGACTCGAGTTTTTGAAAAGAAGAAAATTAAGAATCCAGCAAGTTAACAGTACTTCGATATAGTCATGGAGATGTGGGAATTATCACAACTCCCTAATCAAAATTTCTAAGAGCAAATACGGAACTAAAACATTATATAACATTTCAAATCATATAATAATATATCTGAACAATGTTTACATTTTCGTTTATTATTATAAATTTATGTTATAGAATGAAAAGTAAAGACGCGTAACTGTGTTTCCTATCATAGTTGTGAGATCATAATGATCTAGTTTATTTTCTTTGTTGACATCTTGTCTCATAACAGTGCGTTTTTCCCACACTAAGTGCCCGTTCGATTCCTTCAAGGAGAGCTCAACAAAAGGCTCGAATCGGGGACCTTCAGGTTTAAAGGACATATCCTTCGATGGACTTCAGTTGAATGGGGGATTTACGGAGAATAGGCAAGACGTGACCAGAGACAAAAAAGTGCAGCGGGGATGTAATAACTAGAGCAGTAAATGGATCATCGATTCTTTGTTTGAATGTTTGTTTATTTGTTAATGATTACAAGAACACAATGAGATGTAATGATAACCGATAAAGATAATTAGGGGTTGCTTCCCTCCAAATTCTGACTTTTCCTATTAGCAATCCAGGCAGAATTTTTAACCCTTCATTTTGAAGCTCGTGATTTTATAGTTTCCAAGTTATAATATTGTGAATTGAGTTGAAATATTTCGATAATGTATCAAACCGGCTAAATTAAATAAATCACTTAATTAGTTGCAATTATTCAAATAATTGTTGTGATAACAATCATACAAAATAGGGATCTTATATACCTCAATACGTGAAGACTTTTGATTTGAAATTTGTAATGCTGGATGCGCAAATAATGGTAATACTGTCTTTTACCTTATATACGTATTGAAACTATTGCAGTTTATGGTCACACGAGGAAGAGGAAATATTTCTCTGCTAATGATTATCACCTTATTTGAACATTTTTTTCGCATAATAAACCATTATCGACTTCTTGTAAATGAGCTTTTTAGTGTTTAAACTTCAACAAGAAATATCAAAAACACGGAAGCTCGATTCAAAGTGACGATTTCCTTGTATTTTTCACACCTACTTCTGACAAATCGGATATTCAAATTGTGAACGCTTTTATCCTCATTATGATTATCCGGACGATAAGCAGTCTTTAAGAGCAGACCCAAATTCAAATGGTTTACTCAGTGCCAAATGCAGTAAGGAAAATGATTGTGTCTTGGTCAGAGACTATACACATATATTGGTAGCTCCTAGTTGTTGCTACTTAGTTTGCAATCCAGACACATTTGTTGCCGATTGTAGGCCGCACAAAACGAAATCTTTAAAATTTTCAGAATTGCGGTCTTTATTCACAGACTACGGATTGACAGGGAGATGCTTTTTATCGATCAGCAAACTACATGAGGAAATGATTTTTTTTAAAGACTTTTGTAAAGGTTTCATGTAGATATGATGATCCTCTCAAGTTTCTTTCGTTAATATGTCTTCCCTCTTGTTTTTTCATCTCCTCTAGAAACTTCATATAGCTTTATCTTCTAAGTTTTAGTGTGACCGTTTGAGTCATCCATTTCCTTATCAGTTCTTGACTTCAATCCTCTGATTTTTTTCCTTTTGCTTTTCCCTGTTTGATTTCACCCTTCAATTATGTATATTACATCATTTTTTATTCAATGTAGTGGTCATAAGTATACGTTGCTCATGTTACAAAATGTTGCTGTTCGCAATCTTATCAGGACTGATATTGATTTAGACATATAATTATGATCAATATCACCCATTCTTTGTGAATAGCGGGATTGTTCAGTGGACAACTTTTCATGAAGCCCCTGCCCAACATTTTCTCAGAAAATGCGCCTAAACATAATGGCAATTTGAATGATAATGATGATGATAATGATAATAATAATGATAACAATGAAAAATATATTGATAATAATAATAATGATAATAATGATAAGAAGAAGAAGAAGAAAATAATGATATAAATGATAACAATAATACTAATAGAAATAATTAAAATGATTATAATAGCAATACTACTACTAATAATAGTAACAATAATAACCACATCTCACCCACTCTTCCAACTCCTCCTTTCAACCTTCACAATTTTCAAAATGTTCCGCGGTGCTTGTTTTCATTCAATTTACTTCATATTGCCTCTTCAACATGGTGAATTAAATTTGACCTTCAAGGAGAGAATGAAATATAATAACATGAATGATCATTATCTATTTGATAAGCCAATAAAAATACAATTTTATTTATCCATTTATTCATTTTATGATATATTCGGCATTGGCCAAGTTTGGAAACAGGGTGGGGACAGTATGTCGGATTTAGTGTAATCCATTTACTGGAAGTATACAATCCACAGCTGAATAACCTATCACAATCCGTCTTGACAATACACAGATTTAAGTTTAATACGGGACTAAACTCGAATGCTAGTCTGCAAGTACAGACCCTATGCTTTCGGTGTGTGCATGACTGTGCAGAGCGTGATACGGGGTATGCATTGTGTGACTCCGTCACTCACAGCATTGTTCCTCCCTACAGCCTAGGGTAAGGCAAAAACAATGCAGTGTGTCACGTACTGAAAAATTGCATACTCTGTATCACGCTCACACCGAAAGCATAGGGTCTGTACTTGTAGACCACTCGAATTCGGTGTTTCTTCTTTAAATTAGCTCAATCTGATCCCACATTGATGGGATAATCTCAGGATTACGGCCAGGTTTAAAGACACAACGGGTAGATAATCCAGATTTTAGATCGATACAAGCCCCACCCGGCGCCTCAAACTGGAAGTACACTTNCACACTCTCTCTCCTCTGTCTCCCTCTCTCTCTTCTCTCTCTCTTCCTCCCTCTTTCTATCCCACCTCTCTCTCTCACTCTCTCTGTCTTTCTTTCTATCTCTAAAGACAGAAAAACTGATATACACTGAGATAGATATAGAAAAGAATCTAAAATCTAAATTTGCCTTTTTTCAGGAGGAAGCCTAAATAACCGTGAATGTCTGATATTCGTATTGAAACTGGAAGTACACTTGAAGTATTTTGAATTATCCCATCAAGTTGGATTTTACCCTGCTTGGTGAAAATGATCGATATATCTGATGCTGCTCAGATTTCAAGTGTCTTTTATCATAAGTCCAGTAGGTATTTCCACCCAAGTTGAAGTGTACCATTGAAACTGAAGATATTTTCTTCACAACTCTATTTCCATTCGCTCTTCAATCTGGACAGATTTAAAAGTAACCCCATCCTTAAAGCCTGTTGATAATAAAATTCCCCTTTCCCTTTCTATATCTCCTTCTGTCTCTTTCTCTCTCTCTCTCTCCTTCTCTATATTTATCTCTATCTCTCTCCCTTTCTATCTCTCTGCTGGTCTCTCCGCCTCACCCCCCCCTCTCTCTCTCTCTTTCTTTCTCTCTCTTTTTTTTTTCTCTCTCTCATTCTCTCTCTCCCTCAAAACTGAAAACTAAGCCGATATATACACTGAGATAGATATAGAAAAGCATCTAAGATCTAAGTTTGATCATTTTTTTTTCAGAAGGAAGCCTAAACAACCGTGAATATATATTTGTATTGAAACTGGAAGTACACTTGAAGTATTTTGAATTATCCCATCAAGTTGGATTTTACTTGGTGAAAATGATCGATATATCTGAAACAGCTCAGATTTCAAGTGTCTTTTATTATAAGTCCAGTAGGTATTTCCACCCAGGTTGAAGTGTGCCATGGAAGCTAAAGATATTTTCTTCAAAGTTTGATTTCTTTATTTAATTTCGTAGACTGTATTCTGGAAAGGTTTGGGATAACCCAGATCCTTAGAGTCTATGGATAATGAAGTGTCCTCCCTTTATCTCCCCCTCGCTCTCTTTCTACCCCCTCTCTATCTATTTCCTTTCTCTCTCAAAACAGAAAAACGATAGAGACTGAGAAAGTTCAAATTGGATAATTTTTTTTCAGGAGGAAGCTCTGCAAATAACCTCAAACGTTTGAGATTCGTCTTGAAAATGATAATCTCCTGAAATTCGTTAACGATTAATTTTGAAAAGGCATGCTTATGCACAGGGAACGCAGTTAACGGTACAGACGACAAAGTATTTAGTGAGCGGAATTAAGCATTCTATAGTTTAAAAACGGAAGTATTTCTCGAAAATGTATATCTTATTCTGCGTAAAACTTCCTCAAGCAGTCAAAGGATATTATATCGCTTGAGAAATATTTATGTCGTGATTAAAAAAATCAAATAAAATCACACTATTTAACATGATTAGATCGAAGGATATTATATCGCCTGAGAAACATTTATGTGATAGATCGCTTATGACTTCAACAGCCTAAAAGAAAAGTAAAAAAAAAAAAGAATAAAAAAAGGATTAATGTTCATTGTATGTTGTAGTTACAAGGAACGGTGGGCACGATGGATGACGAGTACTCACTGACGAACTTTGTTATCAGGTTTATCGGGTGGATCATGGTCTTGTGTATGATGGACACTGCATTTTGCCGAACTATACGAAGCCCTTTATTCTATGGGGCTAAAGGGGGCGCTAGCAGTGTTCGCTTAGCGGGGCATCTCAGGTATCAACACATCTTGTGCATGTCGATTAAAAATACATGTACTTTTTCAACAATGAAAAAAAGATAAATTATGTGATTCACAATACTTATGAGTAATTGCCAGGTGTGTACAATGAGTCACTATAAAACTAATCTGAAAATTAATTCACAGCAAAACTATTTGAAAAAAAAAATTATTCATTCCAACTGGACGAGATTAGTTGACAAATTACGAAAGAACAGCAAATCATTAAAAGTGGTTTCTTCTTCTTCTTCTTGTCATTGTTCTTTTTCTTTTGTTTGTCCTTGTTTTTCTATTCTTCTCCTCCTTTTCTTCTTCTCGTTCATGTTCTTATTATCCTTCTTCTTTTTCTTCTTCTTCTTACTTTTCTTCTTCTTCCTATTCCCCGTCACGCTGTAAAGTATTTTCGAGAAGTTAAGTCGAACGCAATTTCAATTCTCCTTTGTAATGCTATTGAATTTGGTACCGGCTTGTCATTGTTGTGTCCGCACAGTTGAATACACGGTATACGGACCTATTGTCTGCGTTCTAGTTAACTTTTCGGAAATAGGTTATATCGTGTTCGATGTTCTTTTACAAGTGATGCCTCTGATATGCTTGTAATGGGCGCGGTGTTTTCCCATGTATATCCACGGCTCCTGACTGTTAGGGGACTCCGCTTTGTAGACCGTTACACAATAATCAGCATCAGCAGTTGCCATCCACTTTGAGTCATGTGAGAACGTGACGTGGGTGACAGCGTCACGTGAGTAACGGAACGGTTCCTGGTTCTCGTCTATCAGCGTCAGGGCATCAAGGATCCGGACGCAGCCGTTCTCGAAACCAACACCAAGATATGATCCAGTAGGGTCATAACCAACACATCGGATCAGGTTGCCTTTAGGAAACTTTCTTGAAGATATCACTTGTTTTGTTTCATAGTTCCAGACTTTCAACAAACCAGCAAAGCTTCCAATAACTACAAATGGCTGTGAAGGATGAGTTGTCAGAGTACGGATCGGCTTGTCATGTTCTTCTAGAATCATCTTAACCTGTACCCCCATCAGCAACAACAAGGGCGACATGTGCGTTGGACGTGCTGACGATGAATTTTAAGTATTACAGTTTTGAATTAGTATGACAAAAGCTGCAGTTAAAATAGTATATAAAGCAAACGGAAGAGACAAACCGCTTTGATAGAGGGAATTATCATTAGCCTGTCAAGTTGATCCCAAGTGATCTTGTCTTGTCTTTCATTTCACACATCACAAATATTATTATATGTGAATTCAAGAATGTAGCTTTATTGGAAGAAATAAAATCTTCGTCTTTTTTGACATAACGACGATCCATGTCTAAGTCGAGCGAGAGGAATGTCCACTGAAGCCCCGGTCACATAGGACCCCGGAAGCAATACAATTCACCCCGGCTCTTTGTTAATTCACAGTTAACTGCCTCAGAACAACGAGTCGGGGTGAATCTCATTGCTTCCGGGATCCTATGTGACCGGGGCTTTACGTTTCAAACGTTCAGTATTAGCTTTTCAGAGCTTTACAAATATGGGATAGGGACGAAAGCCATGGTCAACACTGTAAAGGGATAAGTTTGACTATAACTGACCAGGTTTCGGTCCGCACGAGTATCTCCATAAATGGGCATAACGGAACGTGGCAAGTGACATCAACTTGTACAGTGGCATTCCCGAAGAAAATAATTGACAGGCTAATGATAATTCCCTCTATCAAAGCGATTTTGTCTCTTTTGTCTGCTTTACATATTATTTTAACTGCAGCTTTTGTCATACTAATTCAAAACTGTAATTCTTAAAAATATATAAATGTTCTGATTTTTCTTCTTCATCTTTATTTATACCATAAAACAAATTAACAAAAAAATAGCGACGGGTTGACAATGGTGGTGATGGATTAGTATGAAGTGAAGATTGTAAGTAGGTCCAAAAATATCAAAATTAAAATCTCGCACATCAAATTAGCCAAATTGCCATGATTAAAGGAGAATGGAACAGCAAAGGGGGGGGGGGGGGGCGAAGGGGG
>BQKZ01011956.1:2989-15074 GCA_036244855.1 Temnopleurus reevesii | reverse complement strand
CTAACGACCATGGACAAGGCTAGGATACTAGCTGCAGGCAGGAAGAAGAAGAAGCAGGCTTCATCAAAGAATTGGGAAGATAAATATGCAGCATTCAATAACCTATAGGAAGGACGCTGCTTGTCGTTTCATTATAAATTGTAACAGGTAATTATTCAATTCACACCTTCAGTGATTTAAGCCTATCTGGCTGATTGACGGTCGAGATCAGAGGGGGGGGGGGCAAATTAGCCCCTCTCCTCCTGGCTATGTGTTTTCAAAATAGCCTGACCAATCAATTCTTATTATTAACCGCATCAGACATCTGAGCAAGGCAACTTTAAAACCATATTGCCCGATTCGGATCGAAAGCATTATTGCCCGGTCAATTATTTTCGTATATTGCCTGCTCAGAAAAGTCTATGGTGACTTGTGTGTAAAAATCAAGTGCATATATCATCACTGCGCCACTAAATGCGCGTACTTGCTAATTACGCGATCTTGATGAATATGCGTGTTGATGACGTAACAATCGCATGCAAAGTGCATTTAGATGACAACTCAACATTTTCGGTGGTTGTTTTACCATATCGGAGCCTTATTTCAATGTTATAAAATAATTTCTGTGTTAATTGAAATGCGAGAGATATTTTAAATGTTCTAAAATGTTTCTGATTCGGCTCTAGATGTCTGATTTGGTTAATAATAGCAGTATTGAAATGCCTCAGGGCCGACAAATATCACCCTCATCTGCAATTCGGGCAATATTTGTCGTGTCGCCCTGAGGCCATTCAATATTGCTATATTATTATCATTATTATTATTGTACAGCTTCATGCAATGACAGGACCTTGGCATGAATCATTTATATCAACGATTTTAAGTGCAAGAAGTTATTGTGCACATGGTTGAATCTATTTTTAGGGGATGTTACTAGAATGATGTGATCGGTTGCAAAGTAATAATTGATAATTGAAATGTGTCATTCATGCACAATCTGCTCTTTTAACAAGACGCGTAAGAAACAATGATTTCTGATCATTTCAATAGCGACACCCAAATGAGCCTCTTATCAATAGTTGCTACCTGTCTTTAAAGCGAAAGACCAGTTTTGGGAGGAGGGCGCTTCAGATATTTAACTAGTTTGCGAGCTGCAGTAAACTTATTACCATAATGCAGTTTTTCAATAGTAAATTAGAGCATGTTCATAGTTTGTTTGACTGAAACCGACTTAGAAATGGCTTAATTATCGCAAAATAAAACAACCTGCTGCGGTCGTACTTCCTCACAGAACATGCTTCACGTACAAAATGAACGCGAACTCACACACCGCAGACAATACCACCGATCGCATCGCCCATTTCAGGCCGACACTCCCCCGCTCTAAAGCACTTAGCACACCGTAGGAACAATGGCGGATTGACCTGCTCGTTGTAAAATACACAGAATACGAGCAAAAATGTACTCCTAATATCCTACATAGATATATTTAGGCATGTAAAGCAACTTGTGAATACATCAGCTCGTTTAACATCACTTTCTGCATCCTGGTCATTACGAATCTATATCTTTAATGTCTACCAGACTGAAGTGGATTCTTATTCTTTGGTTGCCATTATGGGAAAGTTTGACCATGTGTAAAAAAGCAGGTCCCTTACATGGTGCTTTTTATGTACCTAGTGTTCTATTTTTAATGCCCCTCTGGTATGTGCCTTACAGTTACAAATGGCTCTCACAGTATATCTATTCAAATTGTTTCCCTCTAAAACTTATTTATCTGTTTATCTCTCTTTTCTTTGACAGTATATACTTGTACTTCTTCATGCTTCCATATCTTGAGAATGTGCTCTTTACCAAGCCTGCCTCTAACTAGTCACATGACTCCAATTAGTCACCTGACTCCAACTAGGCACCTGACTAGAGTAGTTACATGACCACGAGGAGTCAAGGGATTACACCTGGAAACCAGACTTCATATTCAACGGTGCATGAATGACAGAATTCACAATATTTTGGTGCTCCAGATTAGTCAGCTATTCACCAATTGGCCACCTAACTCAACTAATCACATCACCAGCCATAAGGGGTGTTGCTCAAAAGTCGCAATTGATCACAAATCAATTGCAAATTGTAACAAACATTCTCATTCATGCATGGTATGCACTTCTAACAAGACGCGCATGAATTAATTGTTTTGATTGGAATGTTCCGATCAACTGCAACTTGCGATCAATTACAATTTTCGAACAACACCCGCATAGTCATATGACCAGCGATAGTCGAGTGATC
The DNA here is from genome assembly GCA_036244855.1 of Temnopleurus reevesii. Classification (NCBI taxonomy): domain Eukaryota; kingdom Metazoa; phylum Echinodermata; class Echinoidea; order Temnopleuroida; family Temnopleuridae; genus Temnopleurus; species Temnopleurus reevesii. Next base: position 12,806 of record BQKZ01011956.1, on the reverse strand, counting down.
ACAAATCGTGATTCTGTATTTGATTGTTCAACAGTGTATGACTGATCTCAGAGAGTCCAAGCCTGATGGACGTCCCAGACTAGTCTAATGACTACCCATTGGTCACCTTACTCAATTAGTCATGAGGTATGTGGTATTATGACCCATTAATTATCATCACAAACCAATATATAATACATGTTTATGAATGTTTCTCAGTACTTAAACAATACATCACCAAGTGTGGATAGCTACATTTATATAAAAATAGATGAAAAATATTTTATGCTGTATATTACATCATGAGATCTATGAAATTTGTCCTAATAATAGCAGAGATGCCAAACTCTCCAGAATATGCAAATAAGGTAACAAAATCGAAGTGTGTGTAAGGCAACAGCTGAACAAAATTGAGAAAAAATATGGCAGCACGATGCAAAAATTTGAGGTCTGAATAGCGTAACAGCTGACCAAAAGTGAGAGAAAATATGGCAGCGCGAGCCCAAGATTTGAAGTGTGAATAGCGCAACAGCTGAACAGAAGTGAGAGAAAACTTGACAGCACTAACTAAAAATTTGAAATGTGAATCGTGTTACAGCTGAGTTCACAAAAGTGAGAGAAAAACATGACAACACGAACCATCACTGAGCATACGGGACAAAGGATCAGGACCAAGTGAACAACTTTATTCAAGCATTTACAATAGCTACATGTAGTTGCACACAAAATAAATTTCCTCACCTCTTATTGTGTGGAGATGTGTTAAAGATGCATCGCATGATGAATAGAGAGGGTACTTTGATATGTTTTATATCTAGCTATCGTGCAGTCTTGAATCAAGATGTTTACTTTGTCCGAATCTCTTGTCCCTTTTGATCACAGTGTATACTCTCAGCATTTGACCTTGATTTTTTTAGGACACCTCATGCATAATCTGGAACAGTTGGCATGTCTGATAGATGGTATAAGTAATCCTACACTTAATTTTTTTTAAATCAGTGCTCGCTAGTTTTGTTCTGATATTTTTGATGAATTGTAGAGGTAGAGGCTTTGATTGAAATATAATTTCTATATGAAAAAGATTTCCAAGTCTCTAGCCAAAATGTCTTTGGAGGTATATTTTTGTTTTCAATATTCTTAAGATTTAGGAGCTTAGAATCCATATTTCCCTATATACTGTAGAACACTAAGCAACATGTACGATGTGTTTCATGAAACTGTTCCTACATTTATGCATGACTCGTAAGCCTTTCTTTGACAAAGAGGATGACTTGGACAATGTTTCACCAAGTTACGAACGAATGACTTTACGTACGACTGGTATCAGTTCTTGAGCTGAATGATCGAGAATCTTATGCATATTACACTTGTTAACGTACTTGTGCGTAACTTGAAGAATGATTTGGTGAAACACTGCCCCGAAGTCCCTGAGTTAGATACCGAGAAATGTTACTACTGGGGACCCTTTCTCAGGTGTTAGCTCGGCAGCAATGGGGTTATCATCTAGTGCAGGAAAAGGTCACTCGTCATGCGAAGAGTCGTATGTAGCTCTATGAAATACAACCCAGGTGAATATTGCACAAAATAGTCTTAGCTATCCTCTCGTTGCTATGACGACTTAAAATTTTGTTCCACCCTCTTAACATAGATGTATAAAATGTTAAATGCCAATGATTTTGGGATAGTAAAGTCTCAGCAAATTATGTGGGAGATAGCTAGGACCATTTCATGTAATTTCTTCATGATGTTTTCTTCTTTTCATTGTACAAGATTGAATGTGTACTCAAACTATGAGGCAGCATTGTATTTTGCCTTCCAATTTCACTCTATTGAAATTGAAGTTTTTGAAAGAAATCTATGAAATTACGATGATATTTATGTCAGAACTATCATTCCTATTCTCGTTGCCTCAAGTTTGGTGTAAAATTATACACTTTTGCCTCATAAGTCATGTATCGTACATGTGCAGGTTTAATTGATATTGACTCAGTGTTTACTATGTATCAAGTGCTAACACAGATCATGAAAGTGTAGCCAGAAATTAATGTCTTACTACAAGTATATACTATACACCTCTAGTGTTAATATATATTTGAAAGTGTTTGCCAGACACCAATGTGTTACAACACATATATACTGTACACTTTTGGTGTTAATGCATATTTTGAAGGTGTTTTCCAGAAACGTTTCTGAAAAACATTTGCCGTACATCTTTGGTGTAAATGTATATTTCGAATGTGTTTTGCAGAAACCAATTGATGTTTACGAAACATTTATGCTGTACACCTACACCTATAGTGTAAATGTGTATTGTGAAGGTGTTTGTTTGGAAAGAAAAGTGCTAGCTTATATCTGGTTCATTTATATGTACCTAAACAATTAGGTTTAGGTGTAGTATCCAAGTATTGCGCACCAAAGTGTTAACACCCTTGGTTTAAAAAGCACATGAGTAGTGACATTGTTTCTTCAGGTAACAAATATCTTTCCTGTCCAGTTGATTTCAATACCTGTCTTCTTTGGATGCAAATTGTATCTTGTATTTAAAGTTTAAGAGATGCTAACTGTTACAGAATACTCATTAGATTTAATAGCAAATAAAAGGCAAATATCAAAATGGTGAACCAAATGCTTTCTGGCATGACAAAAAGGACTTTTACACAAATGTTTCACTCAAACACATCTTATCAATATTCTGGAACTCTGGCAACTCTGGCATTTGTTTACAGCAGTCATAGAATGTATAGACCATAGATTATAAAGCAATAGTATTTTGTAATACAGATGATATAGCACTTTAATATAGGAGCACTTATATTATTAGATAGCAATAGAGAGAAATAATTGTATTATAAAGTTTTTGAAATATCATGTACATCGAGATTAAAGTATGATTATTTGTAATATCAGTTTATGCATGAATTGATTGTTAAAAGGGAACTACACTCAGACATTAAATTGGTATCATTAAATGAAGAAAAATAAGATGAACAAACTCTGAAAATTTGAGCAAAATCGGATAATCCATTGAAAAGTTCAAATTTTCTCAGTTTGTTCATCTGATTTTTCTTTATTTACTGACCATACGTTATTGTCTGGGTGTAATTCCCCTTTAAGCTGTTGATAATGATATCAGAATATATAGGTATTTTTCTATTGAAACTTTGATTGATCGTACAAAAGTACTGAATTTTCACCTTTATTTTGCTTCATTTTTTGCTTCCCAAGATCGTGTTGAAGCCTTGCTTATATTTACATTTCATGTACATTTATCGGAAAGTTTAGTATGATTTTAAGAGTGTGTTGTATGTGCCTAGTGGATTGTAATTTTGATAAATTGATTTTGACCATTTAAATGAAAGCCTCTCTTTTACACATTTGTCACCTGACCTGTATTGATCATGTGACCAGGCTAATTACGATCGTGTGATTTTGTTGGTTAGGAGGGCCCTGTAACATAAAGGTTTACGATTAATCACTAATTTGAAATAGTACTCCTGATCAGCAACGAATATCTTGTTTGGTTATTTTCAATAGCGATTAATCGCAAACCTTTATGTCACGGAGGGTTATATTATTTTGTAGCTGGTAGATTTATAGGCTTCCCAATTCAATGCCCAACGCTTTACAGCAAATTATGGTTGGTGCCACTTTTCTCATGTATTAATGGTGCGTGTAATGTAATTGGTAAAAAATTAGAGTTTTATATAAATGAATGGTAAATAATATCAAAAACGTACAATGCAACATTTTTCTGTCTTGTTTATATCAATATAATTGTGAAACGAATGAATTAATGTAAAGGAATAATGATTTGAGATAACAACATTATGAAATAGAAATTATTATTAGTAATCGCCTTGTTAAAAAAATTATGCATGAGTAATTGTGTGTGAAATATGGAATGATTGGATTGTTTTATATCAATCAAAATCTGTGATGACCAGATATAAATCTGTTTAAGTTGGGAGAAATATTACTTTGAAAAAGGGGATATTAATAATACGCATTTAGTATGATTCAATAAGAAAGTACCTTCGACTTTGACTCTGTATCGGCGCTTATTCGACTTGTAAAAGTTTAACTTAGGAAGTGTTGACTGTATTTAGATTAAATTTTATAAATGAGTTTTCTGGATGTTGAAATAAGAGCTTTTCTTACAAAGAAAAATATTTTTTTCTTCAATCTTTTATTGGGAATAGAGTAATGAGTAGATATCTCTACGCAAACCCTATATATATTGAATAATAAGACTATTTCGTTATTATATCATTATGAAAAGAGTTTAATATAAATTAGAATAATCCGGGGGATGTTTCATCAAGATTTGTCGCAGAGACAATTAGTCAGCGCTGACAAATTCCTTGATTGTGATTGGATGAAAAGCACTATCGCTGACAGTTGCTATGGAAACTGTCGGAAAATGGCTCCTTGTCGCTGCAACAAATCTTGATGAAACACCTCCCTGATCTCATTTATGTGCATGTATCCATCATTTTTACTCAATAAATTGTTAAGGTGGTATTTCGGATCTGTCATGTGAAATTAAAAAAAAGAGAAAGCAATGTTATAAAATGTCTTTGATATAAATTTAAATAATCCAATGTTATTCATGGTATTATTACTCAATGGTACCTATAATGTACCTGAAACTTGAATTTTTGGTACCTCTGCTTATGAACGCCAAATTATTTGGTACATGTATCCTTTATCAAGCGTTGCATGTAAGTCAGTTATTGAACCAAAATACAAAATAATTATAATTATGAACGGCTTTTATATAGTGCTTATCAACTCTTCATGAGAATTCCCTAAGTGCTCTACAATTGCAGCATTATTACCTTGGCTTTAGCAGTGCAGCTATTAGGCGCATACGCTTTTTCAAGGAACAAATCCCGACCAGGTACCCATTTACCCAACCTGAGTTGAATGCAGCACAGTGTGGATGAATTTCTTGCTGAAGGAAATTAACGCCATGGGTAGGATTCGAACCTACGACCCTCTGGTTGAAAGGCGAGAGTCCTGAAAGGGCTGTAAAGTGTAAACTTTCCTCATCAAAATCCCCCCTAAAAATATGTATGAAGAACATGTAATTGGTGCATATATTTGTCAAATATTTTATATGAAAATAAGAAAAGAGGTGATTCTTCACAAATGTAAAGCATTAGTTAGATAATAGAGATTGATTATTGTAAATAACTTTATGAATATGTTGCAAATGAATTTTGTTTATTTTGAAGCAGAATCGGAATGGGAAAGTTTTAAAGCTGGAGATTTTGAATTGCATCACAATTTGCATGCATTGGTGTGTGAACAGATAAGGAAATGTACTTTCCTTGACCAAATTGTACAAAATAAGAAATTAAGAGATCAAGATTTATACCAGCTTAAAAAATACATGGGAGGCTCCGGGCAAAGGTTACCCCGAGCAAAAAGCGATTAGCCCCCTTAGCCTTAGAAACAGCATTTTGATGGGCTCCAAAATAGCCCTGCAAAATGCATTATGGGGGCTATTTTTCAGGGAAAAATGAAAAGAGAGTCAGTCCTCTTGAATAAAAAAAAGAAGTATATTTTACATGTATGTAATTGGTCATAGAATTTCCCTTATACTTGAAATGTGTAAGATCCAAGGCTCAAGAAATTTGGTTACTTTGAAAGATTTTTTCTTAATGTACATTCTGAAATTTCTTTGTAATTCTTTTTTGTTCAAACATCAAATACAGATGACTTCACTCTTGATGTACAGAAAATACAGAATCTTAAAAAATTGTAAATGCTCCAAGAGTTTGCTTGAAATTGTATTTTTCATATTTTTTTCGCTCTTATTATTCGTACGTCATCTGATTTTATGTTTCTTGTTGCTTCCTATTCATGGCTATGATAATAAAAGAAAATAAAAGAAAATATGAATCAAATGATTTGGTTATTGTGTACTTTGTGAGTCTATTATTTTAGTAGCTTTAAATAGCACCACTTTACAAACTTCATCCCCAAATCATGTGTATTGTTCAGCAGGATACTGTAAAAACTAAAATTTCTGCTGTTTTTTTTTCCTAAATTTTCACTCAGAATCTCTATAGATTTCGTAAGATAATCTTTCAAAATGTGAAAAGAACAACGTGAGTGATGCGTGAAGCGGTCTATAAATTCATGTACGTTAAAATACAGTCAAACCTCGTTATAAAGAGCACTGATATAACGAGCTCTCGTTATAACAAAGTAACTTTCCTGGACCCATCTCTTTGTATTTTATTGTATTTTGACCCTGATATAAGAAGGTTTAAGTATAAAGAGGTAATTCCTCTGGTCCCAATGACCTCGTTATAACAAGGTTAGACTGTATTAGCTTTTACAGTACATTGTACAGTCTAACCTCATTATAACGAGGTCATTGGGACCAGAGGAATTACCTCTTTATATTTAAACCTTGTTATATCAGGGTCAAAATACAATAACATACAAAGAGATGGGACAAGGAAAATATCCTTGTTATAACGAGAGCTCGTTATATCAGTGCCCTTTGTAACAAGGTTTAACTGTATATACTTGAGAGTAAAGCGAGGCGCTTAGGTTCTTGTAATGATTAGGGCAGTCCCACATGGATGGTAAAGGAATAACGTGCCATTTTGAGCAACATTTCTATCTGTTATAGCTCCGTGAAAAGACTCAGATTTAGCTCTTAGATTTAGGACTTTTCCTAATTCAAACAAATTGTTGTGATCCCAGAGATTTGACTTATGCAGAGTTGCCTGCATTATTTGAAAGCATAGAATAGTCATATTATAAACAATTAAAGGCCATAGCACACTACGCAACTTTTTAGTTGTACAACTTTACAACCAATTTTCAAATAGTGAAATATAATACATGTAAGTCGTCTCACATTGTGGTACCTTCTCCAAGTTTACTGGATACTTCATCAAGTTTTGAGTACATGTACCTCACTGTGAGATAATGTATTATAGCATATTTCAGTATTTAGGAATTGGTCGGAAGGCTGTAGGACTGAAAGTTGTATGCATGTAGTGTGCTGTGGCCTTAAAATGATAACTTGTCGTACATCTTCGCATAGAGAAGAGGAACAACCTGAAGAAGAATGTTCCTCTTGAAAATTTATATTTTCTTTCTTACATTATTCTTAAAAAGTATGACACAGAGAGACAGGCCATTTTCATATTCTTTCTAAGTAGTATTTATACATAAGATAAAATACATATTTCATACCATAATCTCCCAATTGTATAAATACAATATGCTACATAACACATGATTACAAAAATGAGTTGTAAATTAAGAACTAAATTGAATCTGAAAAGGATAATGCTACATGATTTATCAGAAGATGCAAATGAAGGAATGGGCGATTGCTAAGTACTATATATATTCTACATTCCATTTTTTTTCATCGTCCCGGTACAGTTCGATTGTGAAATTAGGCTTAGCTCTGGCAGTACAGTTGAAACTCAGTGTAATAATGCTTGGGACCATAACAACACCAGGGCCCTGTAACATAAAGGTTTGCGATTAATCGCTATTTGATTTTGCGATCAATTGCAAACTTTAGTACACGATTTGCCATAGACTTCCGATTGATTTCAATCGCTATCAAATTAGAAATTAATCGCAAACCTTTATGTTACGGGGCCCTGGTTATGCCAGGGTTATGAAAACAAGAAGTTTACTAGCTGGGTCTAGGGCGGTGTTTCACCAAGATTTTCAGAACAACTTTACACACGACTGGTTTCAGTTCTTGTGCTGAATGATCAAGAATCTCATGCTTACTTTAACGTACTCCAGTTTTTCTCAAAGTCATGCTTTACTTAGTGAAACACCGTCCTGACTATGAATAGCTTGGTCCAGATTTTTAAACTTGATATAAGGGAATTAAATCACTTCACGACGAGCTTTAGGTGAATGTCTGTAAATATCAAGTGGAATTTCACATTTCTTAATTGTTACCAAAACTGTCATTGGGTTTTAACCCTTTAGCACCTAAACCGCCCGAGACCGCCGCCCGTAAGATTACTCACTAAACCGCCCCAAACCGCCCCCCGTTTTCACTGCGCTACTGTATCCATAATCCGTGGTCAGGTATGCCCAAAATTTGTTGTGCATTACGAACGGTATGTGCGCTTTCCAGACGTGTACAAAAACGTGTATGCTTTTGTAGAAAAAATTTGCGTATTTCCTATTGAAACGCACTGATGCATTCAGTCTGCGCTGCTCGATCCGGGCTGATCGTTCAAACAAGATGGCTGCCCCCAGGAGGAAGAAACCGTACCCGTTGGAAAAGGCTCTTGAACTGCTATTTGAGGATGATTTCTTAGATTGATTGACTACAAACGAGAGTGATATTGAAGTAAACATTGTTTCTGATATTTCAGACGCAGGTTTTCTTTATATTTTGTCTGATTTATCGTCATTTTGTGTCATTTTCTGAACTTCGTTTATCAATTTTCGTGATAGGGCACAGGCATATGTGGGACTATGCATGTGGTACCTGTGCTATTATTTACTTTATTGCTATTATGAAAAGGTCAATATATAAAAATCATGATGATCCATAAGTCATGTCATTTTGTTAGTCATTTTCTATTCTTCAAAATAAATATTACTTGTGATTGACAAAATTCAACAACTAAAGTGCTATACCACTTTGTTCAGAACCATGTCAAAATCATAGCAGCCAGATTCTTTCCATCAGGGAACAAGCTGATACTTTTTACGGAGTCTCTAGGTGCTAAAGGGTTAACAAATCTTTTGTCATGTTGTGTCCTTCCGCAAGCTGGAAAATTTCCTGTTTACTAGTCAGACTTTTTATTTTCCTTGCATAAACTCCTTGGTGAAAGCAAATTTCTATCATTCCTTGATGGTTAGAAAGTCCTATCAAACAGCCACCTTTCAATTTTCAGATCACAAGATAAATTGTTTTATCAACTAAACAAATAGCCTAAAGTTATTACTTTGTCAGTTCAGTCTTTCTGCATTTTTCTGTTACGGGACGAACTGCTTTATTCCTTGCGTACTAGGCATAAGCCTCCTGACCCAGTAATGACTCCATTTGTGCTGAATAATTATCAGAAAAAGGCGAGCAATGCCTTGCCTCACACGTACATCAGCTTGATTTCAAACAAATGTTTGAAATTCCCGCCAGAAAACATGCAGTGCATTTGGATCCTCCAGAAGTCAATAAATAGCCCTCTCCATCCTGACTTTACTCATTCTCTTGAAAACGATGAGAACATGCTCATTGAAACGTCGAGAGTGGGTAGGTTCTTTTCAGGATCACTCACATTTCCAAGAAAGAGAACTCGTTGTACCATGCAGCGTTCTTCTCATCTTTCATCCGCGAGTGAATCCTTCAAGCAATAAAGAAATGTTTGAAGTCCACAGTGATTCATTTGTCATGTTGAATCTTTCCGCGTGTTGAACAATTTTCCGGTTACAGGACAAACTGCTTTATTCCTTGCGCATTTAAGCCTCATGACTCCCTTTGATCCTTTCAAGTGCTTAATAATTATCAGATCAAGCCAAGAAACCAGATGTTGCCAAATTCGTACATCAGCTGGATTTCAAACAAATGTTTGTGGTCCAAAGTCTGTCATGTTGAATCTTTCCGTGTGTTGAACAATTTTCCTGTTACAGGGCAAACTGCTTTATTCCTCGCGCACTGCGTATGCGTGATAACACCATTCGGATATCGAACAAACGTTGGCTCACTGAACGGACCCTGGCAAACCTGGAGAAAATATGATAAAAAGGAGATTAGATGGTTCATAATATTAGATAAAAAGTTCAAAGATTTACCCCAATATTTTGCTATATTTGTCTCAATTGTTGA
>BQKZ01011954.1:2258-15044 GCA_036244855.1 Temnopleurus reevesii | reverse complement strand
GGGCTTTACATAGATTTGGGGATGGGGGTGTAGTGGGAGGTAGGCAGAGTTTTGTGTCATTACAGGTGCCTGGCTCATTGCCATGGTAACATGGGATTGTCGCAGTCTTCTACCATGCCTTGCCAAGCATAACAGCCTCTTGGGTTTATTCTGCATTTTTATCATTGTGGTACATCCATGTACACATGTTGCATTTGCACAACAAACTTTTTTAACCCTTTTATGTGATCATCATGCTTTTTGCAAGTATTGTTTAAGCAAATGCAGAAGATGGAATACATAAGACAATAATTATATTATTATACAAAAATGCTCACTAAATAGTTCTATAATTTGTATCTATAAGATATGAATTGTCATAAGATGTAGGACGCAATTTTCTGTTTTATTTACTCTACTATTTATCATGTGGAAATGTCTTTTAGCTAAAATTCCTTTCTTATTGTTTTCACAATCTCAAAATATGATTATAGTATTTTGTTTTTATTATTGTTGAACAAAAGCTGAATATTTTCACATGCAGATGACTACTCAAATCAGTTTAACTATCTAAAAGAAAATCTCAAAATGCTCCCTTTTTTCCACTTTTTATGGTACACTGTCAGAACCGCCATGCTCATTGTTCAAGACTATAAGAAAGTGAACACTAGATGGTGCTCTTGATATTTTGGAGCAAGCAGCATCCAAACTTTACTGATAGAAGTTGAAGCCCCCGAATGGATACTAATATTGAAACTTTGCAATAATTCTGCCAAAACATTGTTATTATCGTATTAGAAATGATGGTATAGCATTGTGATAGATTTATTTCCTCTTCTCGCCCTTCCTCCATTCTCTCTCCATCCTATTCTGGGTATTACATTACAAATGTAAATGGATATTAATAGTCAAACTCCGGAAATACTGCCTGTATTAAATTGGGCTGGAAATATGATAGTATAGCATTTTGAAGGAATTTGTTTTTGTTTAAATTTTCTTCCTCCCTCTTTTCTTTTTTCTCTTACCATAGGTATTACATTACAAGCGTATCAACACAGCCTTCTAGTGAATGCTTATGATCAAACTCCGCAAATTCCACCCAAAATTGCCAATATCTTATTAAAAATAATGGTACAAATTTCTAACAAAATGTTTGTCTTTTCTTTCTCCCTCTCTCACCATAGGTATTACATTACAAGCGTATCAGCGCAGCTTTCGAGTGGATGCTAATGGTAAAACTCAACGTCTACTTCATGACGTTCTCCCACGAATTCCGTCACATCAAGGTCGTCGCGCAGCTCCATCACTGGCGGGGGAACCAATGGGAACCGATAGAGGGCAGTATAGGCACGGCCACGCCCGCCACGGCATCGATGACGGACGAGGACGTGGAGGTGACGAAGCCGTGTCTTGATCGGCGGAGCATTACGCGTGGCACGACTTCCCCAAAGCATACCATCATTTGACGCATGTTATGATTCGATGCATCTTGAGGTCTAGAACTATGTTAGTACTTAGCTAATAGACCACTTTCGTAATGTATTCAAATTTTATGCACTTTTCTTTGTCAAACGTACAATGACAAACTACTTTTTCAGCTGATATAAAAGAATCCTATTTCAATAGAAGGAATGTGTGTAGCATACATTGGTTGTTGCTAGGTTGGTCAAGCTACAATGTTTGTCCAACCTAGCAACGTTAATGTATGCAAGTAGCATTCTGACTTTTGTACTCTCAATACATTTTAACAGCTGAATACATATTTTTCTAGGGGCAAACATGAATAAATCTGAATACATTATGAAAGTGGTCTATAGAGTAGCAGAGATGTCAATCTTTTGGTGTATGCATAAGGATAGAAATTAGAATATGAATCACCAAACAGCTGAACCAAATACTCTCTTGTGAGAGTAAGCTTATGGTTATCGTTATGCATACTTTCTTTGCTTAGAGACTATTTAGTACAGCTGTTTGGTAAATTCACATTTTAATCTAAATCCTTGTGTATATTTTTCTGAAAGTTTGGCATCTATGAAGTCGACAAGTATGATTACTTAGATTTTTCCCCGTACAAACAACTAGAGGGCGGTCAGAAGAGTATACACTTAGACATGCCAACTGAAAAAAAAAGTTCCGTAACTTTTCTTTCCTGTAATGAATAGTAGGGTTTACTGAGAGGTGCAAATATTATGCACGTTCTATGCAAACAAAAGTTGTTCTTGACGACACAAAAGCTTGTCCGAGGCTTGCCCAACAGTAATTTTTGCAAACTGGATTCCAAGTATTCTAGTTCAATTGTTACTAATCGGTTTAACAAGTACCTTGTAGCGAAGTTTTTTGGAAAGGAATGTTCATAAATTTGAATCTAATAGAGTTCACACATAAAGCCGAAACCTTAAAGGTTTCAGAAACTATGACAGTCTTAAAGAATCTTATTTGTGCATTTATTACATCGCTAAGATTGAATTTGAATTGCACAGGCAAACTTGCCCGTCATGACAAAGAAAATTGCCAAAATAAGCAACTCCCGATAAAAATCTCCTTGAATGGATCTGACAGAAAACAAGGAACAATCCTCGACTGAAATTTACCACTGTGAACAGAAGGGACAAAAGATTGGGACAAAGTAAACAAATTCATTCCGGCATTCACAATAATCTATCATTCATATGGATTGCTAGACGCATGTTTGATATTCACCCTCAAAATAATAATTACATTTCTTTTACGTGTATCTAGCTATTGTAAAGACTTGAATGAAGTTGTTTAGTTTGTCCAAAATCTTTTGTCCCTTCTACTCACAGTATAGTATATAAGTGCATGTGCATGCAATATCTGCCCTACAATTTTTGTAGAGTATTAGATCAGGATAAAAGAGAAAGTGATTTCTTTGTTATACGCCCCAATTCTTTGTAATCATGAATGATTTGAATTTGAATTTGAATTTGAATTTATTTTATTTTCCACTTTCAATATTTACAATATTCACAATGATATTTACAAAATAATTTCTATACAAATAATCACAAATTTATATATAGATTACAAATCACAAAGTAAAACACATAGAATTGATACACATAGTAGAATGAACGATTTCACGAAATCAAAAGGGAAGGAGGACCAACTAAAAAGCACAGCTTGTAGGTTGTTGGTCCACCTATAGTTAAGATGGAAATTTAAATGTACCTCAAAATTGTCCAAAAAGGTGAATAAATGTATAACAAATATTGATAATGAGTATTCAAAACGAGACGCTATAAGACAAATTATAATATCTGAAAATATACGTATTTATAATAATAAAACATAATTAAAAAACAATGTTGAAAGAATAAGTAGGCTTACTTCGATTGAAAACATAAGAGGTTAAATTAATGCATTAGAAGATACATTAACTTCTTCTTAAATATGTGCAATGATGATAAATGATTTTAAAAAAATTATGCATCCAACATTGCATGGTGCATGCTAAACACTGACAAGCGGAATGAATAATTAATTTTCAATAATAAGAGCTTTGTATATTGAGACCTCCAGCATAATGAAAGAATGCTCCAAAATTGTTATCATTTTGGAATTTACGAATGGCATACAAACATAGAGCTGCAGCATGCAAAGGCAAACTCTGATATAGTGACAAGTGCCCTCGAATTGTCTTGAAATATTTACAAATTTTGTACACTTGTCCAATGAAATTGTAGTTTAGAAAATTTCTTGATGTGGTTCTGTAATACTATTTCCTTTCATAAAATTACTCACAGCTGCTTTGAGAATTTGTAGGCAGTATTTTGCTCTTACAAGGAAAAACTTTATAGCTCCATAATTTTTCCTTTTTCGCATCCAGTGTGTTTCTCCAATTTTGACGACAGATGATTGTAGGTGGGACTCCTTGTTCGACCTTATGTTAAACCATAAACCTACCACCTCTAGGTCTATGATTAAACATGCAGTGAAATTTGCTCAAGTGAATAAAACATGCTCAGTTTGGTTTACTTAGTGATAACATTTAGTTCATGAACCTTTGAAATATATCGCACCACTGATGCATTTCATGTAAAATTCTTGATTTGGGAAAAACAAACTTATGGCCATTTGGCCCCACCCCTCCCCCCGCCCCATGTTCCAAACATTCCTACCATTACAGTCTTTAAACGACATTCTTATATTAAAATTTCAAATTCTTTTCTTTTCTGACCCAGGCAATACAGGTGAAAGGGAGTATCATGATAAAAATACCCGAAGACTGGGACAGAGGCTACTACTACTCACCAGACCAGAGTCGCAATAGCTGGGTATCCACCAAAGAACCGCCCTTCGTCATCGACAAGATCGATGATCTAGCTTTAAAGAATGCCCTCTATAGTTCCATAATCTCGACTTCCTTCAGCAATATGGTCGTCGGCGATATTTTCGAGGCCAACGTTCAGACTCCGCAGCTCGACGACGAGTGCAAGATATCGTTCTCGCATCCAGTGTGTTTCTCGGATTTCGAAGACAGTGGCATTGTGGGTAATCGGCGGCACTCCTTGCTGGACTTCACGCAGTACGAGAATGAGAAGAATGCTGGGAGGTTCTCAAATTGGCCACCTGAATGATTTTCAAAATATTTGTATTTTGGGTAATTGGCCGCACTCCTTGCTGGACTTCACGCAGTACGAGAATGAGAAGAACGCAGGGAAGTTCTCGAACTGGGCGCCCAAATGATTTGCCAAATATTGGCAATAGACTTTTAAAATAATGGACGCTTCAATATCGTCATATACGATTTTAGGAAATAACCGCTTTGTGCTATATGTGTAGATATGCAAAATGATGTGAATGTGTGTGTTGTGAGTGAAGTTTTAAGTTGGGGAGCTTTTGTCTGGACCACATTTTAACTCCATGTAGGCTTATACTTTTCTTTTGTTATAAGATATTTAATAGATAATTATTTCACGGTATCTATATTGTGATTCCATGTAGTTATACATAGTGACATTTTTGGAACCTAGCAATTTTTTGTATGAAAACACATACCAGAGTATACAAGGAAGTTGTTCCTGTAATCTATCATACTCTATAAAAAAAAATAGTTTAATTTCATTATCTTATCAAACTAGATTGACTTAAAGCAAAAGAGATCTTTGCTTAGATTGATAAAAAGAAATAATACATTTTGTTTGAAATCGGGGTCTGAAGGTTGCTAAATTTGAAATTTTATTCAGATTAGGTGAACTACCCACTATCACTTTAAGCAGAAGGGGCTATGGAATTGGACAAAGTAAACAACTCCAGTATTTAAAATCGCAGTCATACATGAAAGATCAAAGCTTCCCCGCTCATTCACTGAACAGGTATCACACATGTTCAACATTTCTCAGCAGAATAAGAGGGAAGGTGATTGCTTTGTGCCATTCCCTTTTTCCTTCTGCTCACAGTGTTGAATTCCATTGTGTTCTGATAGCTTTCGTCTAAAAAAAAACAGTCACTTTTTGCCTTTCAATGTTAATTGGCAGAAGGGTCAATTTAATTTTTCACCAAATGAATACTCTTTATTATTGAAATCAATCATTTTCACCTTTGTTATCTTTTGAAGTATAAACCAGGTATTGATTGATACAATTATATTGATACCATTTCAATAAGGGTATTACACAACATTTATACATCACTTAATATGCAGTATCCCTGAGCAGTCTGTTGCATTATTGCATTATTGCATGGTTATATCCACATCCGGTGCTCGTTGCATTCAAGGAATTTCTTCCTACCAGTACCAATTTACCTCACCTGGGTCAAGTGCAGCACAATGTGGATAAATATCTTGTTGATGAAAATTAGTGGATGGGGTTTGAATCACGACCCTATGGTCAAAAGGGAGAGTCAGAATCAAGGAATCTCTACTCTTCCACAAGTTGTATTAATAGACCACTTTCTTAATGTATTCAAATTTATTCACGTTTGTCCCAAGATGAACTATGTATTCAGTTTTCACTAAATAACGAGAGTACAATATTTAGATTGCTACTTGCTTACATTTATTTTTTTTTGGTTGGACAATCATTGTAGCTTGATCAACTTGCAACAGGCACTTCAGGCTATCCACATTACCTCTATTGAAGTCCAATTATTTTATATAGGATGAAAACAAGTTTGTCATTATTCATTTGATGTAGAAGCGTGCATAAAATTTGAATACATTATAAAGTTGGTCTATTGCAAGCTGCATTATAACACTTTCAAAGATCTTCCGTTTACCTCAAAATGTCAACTTTATTACACAGTCTTACCTATGAAGTGGACAAACAATCAAAAGAGAAAAGGCAGATACAATGTACAGTCGATATGTATTAGGGGGTGTTGTTCAAAATCAACTGCAAATCAACTGCAACTTTGCACATTGTATCGCGCATTTTCATTCGCGCACGGTACGCGCATTTAACTAGACGCGCATAAAACAATGGTTTTGATCGGCGCGTTCCGATCAACTGCAAGTTGTGATCAATTGCACTTTTGAGCAACACCCCCCTGGTCACAAATTTTCATCTTTAGGAAGCTACGGTATGTACACTATGTACTCAATGTAGGCAGGTGTATTTATGAATGAATGAAGTTATGAATGAACAAACCCCCCCCCCCCCCATTCTGTGATCAGAAAAAAGATAATGGGGGTTCTTAGGAAAATGTGACCCCCCTCCCCACTTGTCGAGGAAAACCTACCAACACCATTGTCACTATTATGCAGATGGGTACCATATACTGACAGGTGGTCACTGTAGACAGGTTGTCTAGATGATTACGATAAATGTGGTCAAGTTAGGTGATCGTATTTGGATATAACCATACTCATTTTGAGTCAGTCTTTAAGATGATATATATATATATATATATATATGGATATAACCATACTCATTTTGAGTCAGTCTTTAAGATGATATATATATATATATATATATGGATATAACCATACTCATTTTGAGTCAGTCTTTATAGTTAGTTAATGGTGATTTTTATCTTAATGTTGCAATATGAGAACTTGGAATTAAATCTTGGTGACTAATTATGAAATATTGTTAACTATAACATGAAATATTGAATGGTTGATATTTATGTGATATCTGAAATTAGGGAATCTGGTGTTGAAGTGACCAAATTTATGTTTATGATGATTTTTATATCATGACACAGTCACTGTTAGCAGAAGGGACAAAGTACTTCCATTGGTGCATTCAAAATAGCTAGATGGACACAAAAGAAACTTCCATCCCTCTTATTTTGTGGATAAGTGACGAACAGGCATCCTACCTGTTTGTTGAATAAACAGGGAAGCTATTTCCTTTTGTGATCATGAAGCTATTGTGAAGGCTGGAATGAAGTTGTTTGACTTGTCCAATTCCTCTGGCCCCGGTCACATAGGACCCCGGAAGCAACACGAATCAACACAACTCTTTGTCAGTTCACAGTTGGCTGCCTGCGAACAAAGAGTCGTGTTGAATCTTGTTGCTTCCGGGGCCCTAAGTGACCGGGGCTTTTGTTCCTTCTGCTCATAGTGCTTATGTGTATGTTTGTAGGCCTGCCAACCTTCTGTTATATTTTTGAGGTCAAATATTAGATTATGAATAGCCATACAACTGAACCAAATATACTCCCATTTAGGGAAAGCTTGAGAATAAAAATGATAATATTATTCTCAGAAATAGTTGGGTTTACTAATAGATGCAAAGTTCATTTTACACAATGGTTGTTCATGGCAATTGGAAAGCTTGTTCAAGGCTTGCCTGACATAGCAACAAGTGAAACATGCAAACTGGATTTCAAGTCAGATGTTGTTCTTTAATCGTTACTGAACCATTTATAAAATACCACGTAACTACAGTCGTTGGCAAAAAGCATGCATGAATTTGAATCTATTAGTAAAATCGGATCATTCGCTTGAGAGGTCGACATTGAATTTACGTAGCAATATAAGTCATTAATATACAGAATGTTGGCAGCTCTGCATTTGGTGTGGATCCATCTTTTCTTCTTTTTTTCTTCCTTCTTTTCATTGTCTTCAATTTGTCTCACCTTTTTCCCCTCAATATTTCTTGTTTGGTGTATATATTTACACTTGTGGTGTTTCCAAACAAAATATGATGCAAGTTGGTTGAGCATGCAATTTTCTTTTCAATAGCTGCATTAAAAGGCCTTTCTTGCATGATGGATATATATTTTTGTTCCGGTCGTGACCAGTTCCAGTTATATTTTGCAGCTGTTTTTTTAATTTTTTAATGATAAGTGCGATGTATCATTTTGGGCACAACTATCAGAGATGCCAACTTTCCATAATATGCATGAAGATAGAAATTAGAATATGAATCACCCAACAACTGAGCCAAATATTTTCTTGTAAAAGAAAGTGTGATAATAATAACCATATACGTTCATTCCTGAAATTATATTTGATTCAGCTGTTTGGATATTCACAATTCAATATCTATCATCATGCACATTCCCAAATTTTGGCACATCAAGAATATGTTTTGAAATTTATCTTTCTTTCTTGAATATGCTATGATTATTAGTAAATAGTAAATAGTATGTAGTACATACTTGGTAACAATACAGTGTTTGTGTATGGGCCTCTTACTGGCACTAGCTATTTTACAATTAATTGTGCTTCAACTTTGGTCTTTGAGCACAGACCTTTGCTTCCGTTTCGCATAGTGTCTGCAATCAGAGACTACCATTCATCTTGTACTGAATCACCATCAGCCAAAGGAAGGTATCAATGAATATGTGAAAGTATTCTCTTACTGCAGACACTCAAATATGAATTATGCAAATTCGAAACCTGAAGCATAGAGTCTGTGCCCACAGACTATTACTTTCGGTTTCAAGGTATAGAATGTAAAAAAAAATCTATCATTTAGTGCCTTTCTTTATATTGAACTTTAAAGTGTCTAAATTTTTTTTTTCATCATGGGACTTCTTTTTTCGCGCAAATTATGGTGTCTTCAATGTGCTCTTTATATAATATTGCAAAATGAAAATGCTGTTGTGTTCCAATTGTGTGTGTAGGATTAGAGATATATTTATATGCATTATTTAAAGTCTATTTTTAACCAGAAATCTCTTATCTATTTTCTTATCGAAGATTGTGTCATCTGGTGTGTTTTCATCTTGTATTTTGGATTTATAAATATTTCCTCTTGTGCTTTGTAAATAACAGATTATATGAATATATTTGAATGATTATGTGAGGGGAGGATTGTGCTTAGGTCTGTTCTTTTGATATTAAAGAAGGGTCATAATTTTGTGATTGAAGTATTAATGAAAAATTGCATATTGCCTAAGTTTTACCATCAACTACATTTATTTTCCTCATTAAGATCTATCATTTATCTCTATATCAAGATGTCTTTTTGTCAATTTATCTTTGTTCATTTATAACAAATCTAAAAATATAGCGGTGTCATATTTTATTTCATTTCAAGTTTTTGCAGCAACAATACATGAGGGATGTTGCTAGAAAGTTGCAAATTTGAGAATGATCCATGCTCCTAGAAAGATGTGTAAATTTTACCCCCACCCTTCCCCTAAGCAGGCTCTGCATTTTCAAATATAGCCCAAGCCAAATTCGGCGATGCCAACCCTTACTCGTATTCCTGAATTTTTCCATCGGCTTTCGCTTCTCAAGGTGTAATTAAAATCTATAGATGATAATGAAAGCTGAACATCATACCGTAATGCATTGCACCCGTCTTCGTGGAAAACATTCAATTATCCTGTGGTATTGTCTATTCCTGATCCTCATTTAACAGAATAAAATTGTTATGGTCTATGGTGACACACCTATTAAACATTATGGCAAATTTATCATAATTTTTATTGGAAGTTTTCGTACCAACATGCATTGAATTTAGTACCCCTTATCCAAACTTAATTAACGAAAAATATGATTTTTTTTTTTTGGCAGTCCTGAAAATAAGGGTTAAGCTGCAAACATCTCACTATTTTTGTGCTTATTATGTCAGGAATTGCAAAGTTTCTTACCAAAAGGCTTTAGAATGTCTTGAATTATTACGAGGGCGATAGAATATCTCACAAATTTCATTTTTTTACAAATTATTTGAGGGCGATATTGCATCTCATTTTTCTTTTTTCACATCTCAGTAATTTTCATAGGAATTGGTTGGCAAGACATGTCATGGATATTTGCACTAATTCGTAAAGGTGTAGTTTGTCATCTCAATTTTCATACAAATCATTTTTAGGTCAGTTAAACATCTCACCAATATTCATATCTGTCACCCTTAGGGTGTTCAAAACAACTCACATTCTTAACAGATAAGTCATATTTAAATATCTCTACACTTTTGGTACAACTGAATTAAAGCCCAAGTACAGTGTTGGTAAAAGCGAATATTTTTTGTCTCCAGATTTTGTCTTCAAATCTATATGAAATGAAGTATAGTATCCTGAACATAGTGTGAAAAATGAATGAGTTTTGGTAAAGTTATAACCTAAAATGTGCAAAATATCTCAGCTTCGTGTACCCGACACTTAATCAATATTTTCTTTCGCGATAAAGGACACCTTCCCGTGCACAGAATCGGGTGAAAATTTCAGAATTTAATTTTCGTGTATACCTTTTTATCATTCTTTTGTCAAATTTCATAAATAACCTTTCTTATGCCTGATAACAAACAAAATATTCCTATTACCAAGAGAGGGCGCTAAATATGGTTTAACGGTCAAATTCAAATTTTCAAACAGAATCAGTACGTAAAAAAATATGCTTTGATCTCGAAGTGTGTGTAAGAATTATATGTCATGACATACATCCCCAAAATTCACATTTCTTAATCTTTACCAAAACTATACTTGGGCTTTAAACATCTCACCAATATTTATATCTGTCACCATTAGGGTGTTCAAAACATCTCAAATTCCTAACAAATGAGTCATAATTAGTACAACTGAATTAACCCACTGACTACTGAATTATGTAATACCTATAAACTTTGTGTAGGGAGTCCTGGTTCCAGTAGTCAAAAGGTTAATGCTGAAAGTGGTGTTGAACTGCATCTCAACAATAATTGTACAAATCATTCCATGATTATAAACATCTCAGATATTATTTTTATATTTATGAGTAATGGCATCAGAAGCCTTGCTAGAAGATGTTGTAGGGGGTGTTGTTCAAAATCAACTGCAAATCAATTGCAACTTTTAGGATTGAAACGCACATTTTCATTTGCGCGTGGTATGTGCATTCAACAAGACGGGCATGAAACAATGATCTCGAAAGGCGCGTTCCGATCAACTGCAACTTGCGATCAATTGCAACTTTTGAGCAACACCCATTTATGATGCCATTTTGTTTACCAGTTCCATGAAATTTATTAATTAAAATTTCATCTGAATGTGAATTTTGTGTTCCTATTCATTTCACCCATTTGTGGGTTTTGAAATGGTATCTAGATGTTATATGCTGGTTGTGTAAATCTTAAATCTTAAATGATTTTTTACAAACAGTTTAACCTTTTTTTTTTAAACTTGACTGTGAATTAGGAATTATGAAAAGATTCTGATTTAATGTAAAGTTGTTCGATTTAGAAAGAATTTGAATGTCCTGTGAGATCATCATTTAATTACTTAAAGAGTTTATTTGATTTGATTGCTTTGCGAAGGTGAAATCAAGTGACCTTTTGGTTGGCGTAAAATATAGTGTATGTCCGATTATCAATGGATAGCAAAAACATGTTTTATCACTTCTTAAGTTACTTTCACTTCTCTCTTAATGTGCCTTGAGCACTCCACAGAGTGGATTAGGCGCTATACATATGGCATTATTATTATCATTATTATTATTATTTATCGTAAATACTAGCGTTAATAGTTCTGGAGTCTAGTATTTTACAGACTATGTAAAAATTTGTTTTACTTTATCTTATTTTTTACACCATCCATCAATTATGTATGCCTTAAGTTTGCTAATGCTGTGCTATTTTGTTTCAAAAGAGTTCTTTGTGGCCAGCCAACTCACTCTGTATTACAACCAATATACCTCGTGGTTGACATATATACTTCCATTTGAATCGAAACATTTTTTTATTGATCATCGCTTCTTCTTATTTGTAATACTATGGGTGTTCTCATTTGTCTCATTTTAGTGTGAAAATGAGATTGATGAAACTATTAAGGCGCAAGAAGTGCTTTCAAATTCAAGGTGAAATCAAATGACCTTTTGGTTTGCGTGAAATTGAATGTCCACTTTGGGCTGCTAATTTGAATAAATACCCCTTTAAATTGAATTATTACTATGATTAAAGGAATAATCTAAACTGAATTTAATGATAAATAAAGGAAAATGAACCACGGTACAAGCGAGTTCATGAAAGTCTGTTGAATCTGAATGTCCTTTCATTAATTTGAATGAAGCATTTATGAAATTGACAGGGAAACCTTTACTATTGGCACTCCCCACCTTCCAACACCAAATTGAGCCTCATTGAGATTTATCTGTCTCCAAGCGATAGAAAAGCCTTTTTTTTAATTTGATTGATTTTCAGTGTTACAGTTTATTCCACTTTGATTTGTTTTTCAAGTTTTGTGACATTTAGAATAGCATTCTAAAATAGTTGTGCTATGAATAAATCACGGTTGCCAGCTGGTTGGGTTTTATCCTATTAAGAAGGATTTTTCTATGGCAATACAGGCGCGCACCCAGGATTTTCACACCCGGGGGGCTGAGCCCAAATTTGGCGCCCCCGCCCCTCCCCTCTAAGCTGACAACCCCCCAAAAAATTTCCTTACCTCAAATTTGGCGCCCCCCGGGGG
>BQKZ01011953.1:0-14944 GCA_036244855.1 Temnopleurus reevesii | reverse complement strand
TCACGTGATGCAAAGTTGCCAATTTGCTAAAATTATAACTATTTAAATTATTTTTAAAAACCCTTCAAAAATTCATAACTTTCTTATTTATTGTCCGAATTTGCTCAAACTTTTTTTGATATGTTCGTCTAATTTTTGTGCTTTTAATCAAACCAAGTTATTTTTGGCCTGGAGTAACCGTTTAATGCAAAAATGTAGGGATTGTCTTTTTGACATGTAGTAAATAATTGTTCAGCTGCATCATATGATTCGGAAAGGTCATGGAATTTATTAATTGGGTTTTTATGGATATACCCGTTGTGGAATTCTTTTGTCAAAAATATTGAGTGAAATGGAGTGGAGAACTAATAAAGAAAAAGAACCAAGAATTACAAACAAACCACAATGTTGTACTCGTATAACTATTTTCCTAGAATGGGAATTTGGGTGAAAACAAAATCAAAATTGATGATATTCGTTTTAATCTCAGAAAATGATTTTGTTTAAAAAAATGATAATAAAAAATAACTTTATTCATTTGTAACATTCTGAATATATATTTCCCTTCACCACCTCATGGGCAAACTCTCTCCAGGTAAGGAAGGTTACTGTGATTTATTCTTTTTTCTTACCTTTTTTTTTTTTTGTTTTTGTTAATTGACAGCATTTTGAAGGGTTGTCAATTCCCCTGCCTTTCAATCCCCAGCCAAAAATACCAATGCCCGTAGAGCTGCGCTAACTCTAAAAATTATGGTGTAAAACCGGCTAAACATTATAGGGTTCAAAGTTGTATCCCCAGTAGTTCCAAATTGAATCTCATGTTTGGGCATAAAATTGTACCCCTGCCGGGGTGCATTTTTTACCCTTAGAATGTATTACTGTTCCCTTCGGATATTAACTTGTATGTAGGGTACAATTTTTAACTGATGGGGGCACAACTTTGGACCCAGTCCGTGTTATATTGATTGTATCACTTCCAGGGTACAAAATGTGTACTCGGATTTTATGTGTGTAGAAAAATTTAAAAAAGCTATCTGATCAACTCGCCCTTTTCTCCACTATACGCTCTCCCCAAAGAGCGTTATATATTAACATAATATAAAGCTCTTTGGCTCTACCACGCCGTATTCGTGTCAATCCGCGATAATCGACGGAATTACAGTGATAAAGTATAGTGAAACAAAGATAGAAATTGCCAAATAAATAATGAATAAACAAATAAATTGAATAATCTGTTTGCAGATAGCATAATTTGAGTTACCTTGATATTGGGCATTAAGTACTTGATACTTAATGGTACATGTATATGTACAAACGGATACGCAAACGGTTTGAAGTAATGATATAATGATTACAACTACTTAATTAATTACAATAAAATTATTGGATAGAAATTACTCTGGTCGCGATCTACACCTAAAATGCCGTAATAATCAACTGTAATTGTGGGCGTAAACGGAAAGACAAGACAAGACAATTTTGATTTTATTGTATAGTTCAAGCTCAAGTTATTTTTTTCCATAAATCACCGTTTCAAGTAAAGAGCGAGGAATAAACCATATAAAATATGGATAGAATAAAAGAAATGAAGAAGTGCAATATAGGTAGTATATTTCCGTAATGTATTTTAAGATAATTATATAAACAGATTGTACCTCAAATTATTTTTATGAAGAAAAAAAATCATCACTTTACCTTAGGGAATAAATGGAGGGATAATGAGAAAGCACTGCTTGTTGTTTTCAGTCCCGAAATAAATTCATATTAATCATCGTTCAATAGAACAATATAACAAAATTTGATCAAACTATAAAAACAATAAGAGAAATCCCGATGAGCGGGATGTATGGTCACGTGAGAGGCGGCATGTGACAGCTAAAACTGTAACACGATATAATCTATTTCCGTCAAATTAAGTCGACAACCAATTCAAGGCTCCTTTGTAAAGCTATTGAAAATCGGAACCGGCTTGTAATTGTTAAGTCTGCACAGTTGAATACGTGATGTACGGATCTACTGTCCCATGACACACTTTATTTTACGGGAAAAGATTATACCGTGTTCTGTAACCACCTCCATGTAGGTTTCAGCTGTCACACGCCTGGGACCAAACTCTGCGAGAAATTCAAAGCCGTCTATCACGTGACCAAACTTCCTGCACATCGCGCACCTAGTAATGCTATGGTCGTCTAATATTGCAGAGACGTACGTGATTTGAGGTTTGTTGTTGGTTTGAAGAATCCAACATCGGTTGGTGAAATGATACTACTTTATTCTTCAATTTTCTACTGTTACTGCAATATGAATAGTCATAACTGAATATTATTTTCCATTACATAGGTGAATCATAATAATCATGGTACATCACTACTATGATTGTTTTGTCAGTAGGACCACCTCCAAATAATTATCATTGTGTATTTATGTCATTTTTAAGTAAACAAATGTTTGCTCCGTTGTTGTATTTTATTCAAATGAAATAATGCCGTCATTCCAATTGCTTTGTATGAATGCAATTATTCCGATAACGGAGGTATCGTATTTCAAAAATTAAAGACAGATTATTTTATGCCGGTAATTGTCTTTTATAATAAAAAATATGAAAATAAACTGGCATTTATATATATTTATATTTGTCGGTCGGGTCTAGAGGATGGACCCGACCGACAAATTAAGCCAGACGTGACAAGAAGTCGTTGGTTATACGCACTATCTGCTCCGCGGCATCATCATACGCAGTAGGAGTGGTGACCGCGACAACAACCATGACAACAAACAGGTTTAATAGTCTGGTATCCGTCTGGCCAGGAACAGTCGCACTTTTGTGCGTCTATCCTCAGAAACGGATTCTGATAACGGTGGTATCGTGCTTGAAAAATTAAAGACAGATTATTTTGTGCCGGTAATTGTCTTTTATAATAAGAATATGAAAATAAACTGGCATTCATATAGCGCGTAATCATATGAATGCGCTTCACATTATTTTAGCGTCCCCTAAGTTCAAAGTAAAAAAAAAAAATGCCCTGTAAATAATTATGTCTTTAGTTTGCGCTTGACACTTTAAGAGGGCTTGATGACCGAAGTATAGTTTCTTGTAAAGTACAATCACTATATTTATTACCTTGGCAAGAAATCATCAACAACTGCACTTTCTTAAAAGAAGAGTTTACCCCCAAAATGATAATTTTTAACAAAAGTAGAAAAACAAATTGGTGAGCAACACATTAAAAAAGGTTGAAGAAAAAGGTTGAACAAGTAATAAAAATGAATAACGAATTTTTAAGATTTGAAAAATTGACAATTCAGTGAATTGTTTATACTAGACATGTTGCCAATTTGATGACATCTCGGGGGCACTACTAACGACTATCATTGTGTATATTTACCATGCAAATTTTCATAATTTCTATAGAAAAATACAAAGTTTGTTTTGGTGCAAACATGCAAATAGGGGATCTACATGAATTATTCACCATGAAGATATCCCGTAGTTAAAGTTTTGGAGAAATCATATTTTTCGTGCAAAATACCACCACTTTATTATAACACTGATATGAATACAACGAATGGTTATTGTACACCTTGAACATCATTAGTTTCCAATTTGTCTAAATGTTTAAAACTTTGATAACTTTACTATCAATTGTCCGAACTTTTAAAAAACCTTTTTATGTTTTGTTCATCTAGTTTTTCGATCCTGTTGGTTTAATATTGGGGTAGACTTTTCTTTTAAGTTGCACTTTTAGGGCATTTTGTCATATCAAACCATTTTGTGATATAGCGCATAACTGTAACGTTTACCAAAAATCAATATTTTGGCAAATTAAAGATTCACTGTAAACATAAACTTAGCATTGAAAAAATCCCGTACCCACTTGAAACAAACCAAATAGGCCAAATAGTATAAACTCTGTTTGGTATTACAATTAAGTTGTTAGTATGATCAAAATATGCCATTTCCAAAATGATTCGGCTATATAAATAACTATAATTATATCGATAACTTACTAGACTATACTGATAGTTTTAGTGATTTAAGCCGATTTTTATAATTCGACATCTGGTCCTTAATGTCTTCCCAACAAGCATCAATTTGAAAACCTTTTTACTTCACCCTCTTTCTCCAAATTTGTAGGAATGATCCAAATGTGTGACAACTCAAATTTTCATGCGGTAAATTCATACACATATCATTACAAACTTGTGAATACTGTGGCAGAAAACATACACAATTCAACCTAATAGAAAATAAGGTTTATTCTAGTTCCGTTGGAATTTTCATTAGTGGCTTTTTAAAGTGGTGAATGGAGGCTATATAGTGAACAGTAAAAAATGAGTGTGCCCTTGTGCGCAACAACTGATGTGCACCTCAGATGCGCACTCGTTTTCTACCGTCCACAGGCCTCCGTCTATCAATTTCGAATTAACGACTTAGGTCAACGTCGAGTCTGTTGTATTGTTCCTTGTAGGAGAGCAGGAGAACAATGCAGATAACTAACGATCCAAGCATCAGCCAGATCATCCAAGAAATATTCAGTGCTGAATTTGAGACAAAGAGAAAATACAACAATGGTTATTATGATTTTATATAAAGAGTTGTCTCAGTCGTCTTTGAAACTTCGAAAGTTTAGATTAACACGTGTTGTACGTGGGCTGTTGTCTATTTTTGCAGCCCCGGCAATGCCAAAAATACTTCTAGTATTTAACAAATTTTCACTACTAATACCGAATTATGTAGAAACACCCAAGAGAACGATGGTTGTGGTGGTGGGGGAGGGTGGGAAGGGGCTGCACGACCAAAATCTCGCCAACAAAAATCATCATCTCAAATTTTTGGCTCATTCCCAGGGACTAATCGATGAGAAGTTTCCCCAAACTAGATATCGACTTTGACAAAAGTGATAATTGCCCAGTTTTAACAGAGATGCTTTGTAGCAGAATCACTTACAGTCAGAGTCGCTTTGTAACAATACGTTTAAAGTATACGCGCTTTATATTTGAAACACAATTCATTTTGTATTTAATCTCTGGAAAACAGAGACATATTTCAATTTATACCGTAGTGGAACGAGGTCCGGATAGACAAAAACATGGAGCTCTATCTGGGCACCAATAACAAGGCGCAACAAAAGTTAGGGATCGCTGTATCAAATATGTATATGAAATTTTATACAATTTCATGGAAATATCCCAAACGAAACTGTCATGCAGCGCATGTTATTAAACTCTTTGCCAATAATTTTCACACATCGGTGAATTCAGTCGTTGCATGTTATCTCTCTCTCCCCCCCCCCCCCCCCAATAACAGGGTTACACATCCGGAAAAGTGTCGCCCTATTAGATGAAACAATGAAAAAATAATCGCGTATCTTGTTTGTGCATGAAATATACTCTAGCTCGTGAGCTTGGGGGAGTAAAATACGAAGATGGTCGGCCGCTGGTTATTCTAACCCAGGGTATGCATATGAATAGGGCTGAAATGGATGTTGGATTATTCCTTTATGTATACAGAACAACTCATACTCTCTAAATCATAAAGACATTATTTTTAGTTTAATCGATTGGACCAGACCTACAGTTTCTGAAAGTTCGAAATAATAGGTCTTATAGATTGAAATCTAAATTTCTATGACTGACAAAGCTTTCTTTATATCAATTCGTAATTTCTTTAAGTGGCCATTATTTTTTTCATTATTTTCATTGTTATTTCCGTCTGTCTTTTTTTTTCTTGTACAATTTGTAACATGCTTGTAATTTAGGCTCTTCCATTATTGTCTGTAAAACTCACATCTCCCTGGTGTAGGTGAATTTACTATGGTAACTATGACTTACAATAATTCCAATTTGATGTTAGACTTAATTCTAAAGCTTTCTTCGATTGTAGGTATAGGGAACAATCCGTTTATTTTTTTGTAATTATAAGAGTGTAAATACGAACCAAATGACCGATCCCACATAAATATGCAACATCAAACATTTGGATCATACATTTCACCTCTTTGGCAAAAAAAACCCCAAAACAACAAGAGATAGGTAAAATACGAACCTAACGACGGAATCATTGGCAAGAATAAGAAGACGGTGTTAAGTAAACCTAACAGCCAGCCATTCATGAACGTCGTTGTTTCTTCACCAACAGGGAACGCCCCCTCTACGGTCATTTCATAGAAAATGGGGACTGAGGAATTCATGAACAGTCCGAAGAGAATCGTTGATGCATATAAAGATCCTACAAAAGAAAAAAAAATAACAAACGTCATTTTATTTAATTGCAAAATGACGTAACAAAGTATGAAATTTTTATGATTTACACTATACAGGTCACATATAAATGCCCGTAATAATACAGAACAAGATACAATTCCCTATATTAACATTTGGAAATTGTTTCAATAATTTATATAATCATTGTCAAAATCGCATATTTGAAGGGGTTGATTTTTGTTCTCCAAAGAATAAGACCCCGCTTACACTGCCTGCATACCCAAGTTGAAGCCCGACTTATTTTAGGAGTGCAACGTGACAATACTCATAACTATCTTATTTGTTGTGCGATTTCCTTCAAACTTTCTTTATCTCTTCGTCTGGTTTTTCTGCTTTCAATCAACACAAGATTTCCCTGGCCCAGACCAAGTCTTTAACTGTGAATTAACAAAGAATCGCGTTGAATCGTGTTGCTTCCGGGGTCCTATGTGACCAGGGCTTAGATTTCATAGATATAAACATGATAAATGGTTACTTGTGCACCTATGACGACATCAGTTGTCGATTTGTCCAAATATTTGAACATGTATGACTTTCGTACTAGTTGTCCGAGTTTACTCAAACTTTTTGTTTGCTCTGTTTATCTGATTTTTTGCTATTCTTGAAAAATTATCATTTTTAGTACTTTAGTCTTCTAATTCTGCATATACGGTCTTTCGCTTTGTATGTCAAAATATACAAAATTGTAGGCAAATAATTGTTATGATGATAAAGGCCCATAGCATAATTTGATAACATTTCTCATTTTTGCAAAAAACACACTTTGATATCCGTATGTTTATCCCCTTTATCCCCATTATTGTCTCACCTAAATTAACAGGAATATAGTTCATGATGAGGAGAATTATCCAAATGAAAGCTACACATGACGATACAGAGAGAGAGAGAATTATCAGTTTCATCTTGCCCACAAAGTAATCTGCACATCTGAAAAAAATAAATACATTGTTCGTCACATGAACACATACACATAGAGAAACAGAAACATAGCAAAATGTATACCTTGATCTCCGTTAGGATGGCATAATTTGACCAACAGACTTTTTCTTGGTTCAAAACAACACTCTATATGGGCACCTATAAGTTCGTAATCTAATCGATCTAGAATGATGAAAGTTATCATCTCTAAGGAAAACTATTTAAACAAATTCTATGGAATGTTGATGCAAAGTTGAGATCAAATTCATACCGGTACCAAAATACAACTTGGCGAGTGTAGACAAATTTTGTGCCAAATGGAAATTAGTTTCGACGGGAATCGAACCCATGCCGCTGAGATTGCAGTACGAGGACGTAACCACTAGACCCATATAATCTTGACCAATTGCATTGGTTTTTCATAACATGAAGCAAGTTCAAATTTCAATATTGTTATATTCAATTCAATTCAATTCAAAATAACATTTATTTCTTTCCTTCAAATAAACCAGTGATGTACAGTGTAGCAATTTACAATTGTAATCAAATTATAGGATGATTAGAACATTAAGGTACATAAACAAATTGGAGGAAAAGGGCGCAGATCCAGAAGCAGAGCTTGTGTTGGATGCGCCGACAGATACAACAACAACAAAGAAAATACAATACATATACAATACATACTTTATATAATAATACAAATGAAAAATAAAACAATAAGAGAGGGAGTATAGGACAGAGGGAAAGAAGTCTGCAACAGTCGATCAGAGATACAAGATATACATAATATACAATCGCTTTTTGGGAAACACATCCTACATAATAATACTCGTCATGGATTCGATCACTATATAAGAAAAAACACTGAAGAGATTGAGTTATCCCATAATTCGAACAGTATTTTCAGATTTATGATCCATAACTAGAGATAAGGAGTTTTTTAAGTTTCCAAGTGAAGCTAGATACTGACAAAGATATTAATATAAAAATTCGTGAAATATATTAATACGGTAAGAATGATAAACATCCCTGCTTTTCTCACCTGCCGACAAAGAATGCTCCCACCAATGCTGTTACGTTACCCCAAAACCCTATCCATCCACACGTTGCCTGTAAATTTTAGAATGGAGAGGGATATCCAAGAATAAATGTAAGTTGAACAACGTTTAAATATTTTATCCTGAGTAATCACGACAGCAACCTGACATTCATTACTTATGATACTCAAAATGTTTTAAGATTATTTACATTGAGCTTCCTCCATGTACCTCTGAGAGCTAAAGACCGATGTTTGTAGAATTTGATTATTATAATAACCCTACGCGCACAATAGGGGGGGGGGGTTATGGGGCCCCATCCCGGGTCAGAGCTTGGGGGCCAAAACTTTTATGTTAAAGGGGCGCCAAAAGGGGCGCAAACATAACCTTTTTTTTTTTTTTTTTTTTTTTTTTTTTGGCTTATCAGCTCGCTCAGCTCAGCCCCCGGGGGTGAAAAAAACAACGACAATAATAATAACAATAATGAGAATGAATGATTATGTTGACGTAATAATCATGTTATTCTATGGTATAATGAAAATGCTCCAAAATGCACACATCATGGGATTTCCCCCTCCCCCACACTTCCCCCACAAACAAAGATGACAGGTTAAATGCAAAACCAACTTCGAGACATTGGCTTGCATCTTTTCATAAAACTTTGGATGAAGTATGATTTTTTTTTTGTAAATTTCATATTGCTTCTTTTAAGCTTCTCAAATTTGTCATGGCCGATATTTTAAGAAGAAAGTTAATGGCTCGCACAGATGTACATTAATTTTTGTTCACCCCTATCCAGCGGATTAAATGGTTCATTCTTCTTGTTAGACCCGGAGGCAAGTTTGCCTCTATAACACTTAATTATTGACCCACTATCATCCAATAGACCGGTCTACTAATAGATTCAAATTTATGCCGGTGTTGAGCTATAAAATGAAGATATACATGCTTTTCCTTTAACCGGTTTGTAATAACTGAAAAATAATATCTGGAATTCACTTTGCATGCATTGCTTGCTGCTATGTTATACAAGCCTCGTACAAGTCGTGCATAATACTGAGGTGACACACACCTCATTCATACAATCTTAACTTTCATAATTTACGAAATTTCATCCTATTTTCTTCAAACCTGATTTTATCTGCTGTTAAACCAGAAAGTAAGAATGACGACTCCGACTAAAGAGACATTGTGAGTTACTACAAATTAGTTTGCTTGTGTAATTCTTCAGCTTTTAGTCAAAGTAAAAAGCCAGATTGTTCCTGGCTGGACAGATTCTTTATAATTACCTGGTTTGCTTTGCCCTTCAACATAAACACCATTAGATTCGCCCAAATCGACACCACACTCGCGCTGATAGCGTATGCTAAAGCCGGTATCAGGAAGACCTTTCTCCTAACATGATGGGAGGGAGATAAATATTTTCTCAGTGAATAAAACGTCTGGAACAAAATAAGGTGAGATACTACACCCTAAAGGTGCCCTCAGTGTTGCTCTGAGTTGCACCATTACAGCAAAGTTGCATTTTTTTTCTTAGTATGTTTTCCAACATCCTGAGAGAAAGCACAAGAAAAAGTATATCTCACTATCAAAAATGTTATCTTTTTGTAACAGAGGAATGTGAAGGGAAAATCTTACGAGTTTTCTTTATCAATTATCTGACTTGACTTTGTGTGAAAATCCGTATAGACTGAAAACGATATAAACTATTTTTCCGTGAAATTAAGTCGAATGCCATTTCAATGGTCATTTGTAATTCTATTGAAATCGGAACCTGCTTGTGATTGTTATGCCCGCACATTTCAATACATTACGTACGGATCTATTGTCCCATGATACACTTAATTTTACCAAAATATATTATATTATGTTATTGATAAGCATAAAAGGGAAAGGATCACTTTGCAATAGTTGCATGGGTCTAAAATACTACCTAATAGAAGAACATCGATATTCTATGAACACCATTGAGATGAGCTATCCGCAGTTTTGACAATTTCATTGTCATTTTAATATGTTTTTGATTTAATTCACGGAAATTAAAACAAACCAACATACTCCCATCTAAAAAGTTGGCAGGTTGTGTGCAGGAATGGATATGAATTTGAAGAAAAAAAATTGTTGGTTAGCGTCACGATAATAATAATTTGGTAAGGATTGAATCTGAGAAAAGGAAATAGGAAAATGTACTTAAATATGATAACAAACAAACCCTGTAAATATATGTTGCTAATAATGCGTGGATATGTCTTCAAGTAGAGTTATCTCAAATAAATCACAGCCATTTTAGATTTTTTTTTTGGGGGGGGGGATTGAAAACTCCTTTTTTTCTAAGATCTTTTTCAATTAAGCTGTACTTTGGTCAAATATGAAATATCCAAAGAAGCTCGATAAACATTCGTATATGAACAAGAATTCTTCTATTTTCTACTCAATTTACATTCTGAAGTAGGGCCCCAGTGAATTCCAAAAAATGCATTTTGACTCGAGATCGCTTTGATGTTTACAAAATACAAATGAAATATATGTGTATTTAAAATATGTTATAGTTTGCATTACTCTGAAATGCGTAGTGGATATTTTAATATGTTTATTCTAAATAATCGTTTTGGCAGATTGGTCACCAACTCTAAAATGATCTCATTATACTCACTTAATATTATAAATTATGCCTGCTTTTAAATCTTCCCTCTTAGTAACCGCTGAGGCAGATGGCGGAGTGGTAGGCTTCGCAGGAAAATAGATCAAAGCCGCTAAGAACAGTATTGCACTTACACTTAACTCTGAAAACGAAATGCAAATAAAAAGAATTAAAGGCTAATGAATTAATTTGAATTCGTTTGTTCTTGCATGCTGATGATTACTTTTTAGTTTATAGTTTAATTCTTAAATCGAGCATGCATGAAAAATTATACAATTCATATTTGAATTATTGATTTTTTTTTCATCAGCGACATAATCTCAGTCAATATTTCAGACAGCCTTATGCCACTCTATAAATTTCCACTTTGATTAGTATTTTACACACCAAGATTTTTGTGGTGATCATGTTTACTTTCTTTCATCTGATTTGGCAAATATTCCAACTCGATCTTATCCTCTTTCCGTTGAACCAAATATCTTAAAGACTTATTTCATGCGTCCTCCATTTTATTGTATGTATTTCATTCCCTTATGAATGCGAAAAATATTATTTAAATATATACTTACCAATATACATAAGATTCCGAATTTCTTGAAGATGTTTGTATTTCACATCTGAAATGAAAACATGACATGCAAAAATAATTATTCTTTGTCGCTTTTTTGTTCTCTAACTTTTCTGTAGAAGTTTGAGAGCACTAAAAAGACCTGTACATCACTTCTCCAACTTCTCCATTGAAATATTATTAGCAGTCGCAAAAAATGAAAAACGATGTCCATATAGTAGCCTAATTGCTCTTTTAACCCTTCCGACTTCATACTCAACAAGCATGGCGGAGCTTAGTTCAGATTCTGAACGCTTTCATAATTGCTGTGCCCCAGTGGTATAAGAGTACGACCGATAGATGGCGTGATCATATCTACATACAGAACGCCAGAATGTTGGGTCTGAGTCGCCCGTGAATTCTCGGGGTCGCGCCCTCTTTCGGTCTTGCAGCAATGGAAAGAAAAGAGATCGATCGGGAGGATATAGCGCTCTCAAAAATCGTGTAGAATTTGAACCAGGCGTACCTGTGTTCTATTCAAGCCAAACTTTGAAACGGAAAAACGTGCCTTTCCAACTTATGTTCAGTCTAGTAAATTATGATGAAAAATATGAACAGTGAACTCACCTAAGTATTGATCTGAAAAGTTTCCTGATGTCGTTAAATTAGTTCTGTGTGACGTAAGGAAAACATTTGTAATGCATTAATAAATAACGTAAAATGATGGCCACTTACATCAAAGCTAAGTGTTTTCTGTGTATGCGAGATTTAACAGAACATTATCGGGTTATAGCAAGCGAATAGACAGATTTATGCTAATAGATTAAAATTTATGCACGTAAACTTCTTACCAACGAACGTAATTACATGGTATTCTTTAAAACCGCATATTGAACTAAAATGCTTGGAAACACTTTTGCATACATTGCTTGTTGCTCAATGTCAGGCAAACCTTGGGCAAGCTTTTGGGTTGCAAAGAAATTTTTTGTGCAAAGAGAACACATAAGATTTGCATCTATGAGTGAATCCACCTTGCTATATCGTCCTATGATATCTACAAAACTAATACCCCATTTACGCATATCCGATGAACACTTGGGGATCACCATAAACTTTTCGCTGGTGCATTGGACAATAGATCATACTGAAATGATATTTGCCTACATGCATGAAAATAAATGCAAACGAAATAGGGAGGTGGTTCTTACAATATTCTAGTACCGTATTTTTTTTATTTGACTGCCAAACATGAATCTCACGGACCAGCAGCTATGTTGTTGCTCCGCTTCTTTCAGTACTAGACGAATAGCTTTCCGCTTCGCATTTGAAGGCAATTCGGGTCCCCATTGATTTTGTCTTTGAGACTATGTGCTGGGCCAGCCTAAATTTTTCAACAATTAGAATATTTCTGGGTAGATTTTCGTTCAAACGATGGGAATACATGTATTCTGATTTGGTTTTGGAACGTTGTATTAATATGTGAATGGATTTCTCAAGCGCCACATTTTCTAAAAACTGACCCCCTAATCAGAGCTTGTCTGCATTCTTCACACTTAAAGACACTGTTTAAAATTGCGGTTGCACAATTAAAAAAAATTCTCAAACCAAGCTGTCTGTTCTATCTAAATATATTCAGATAGATGAAAAATCAACAGCAGATGCAAAAATAAAGAAAGTTATACATGCACTATCAAGATATCTATGAACATTGAATTAAAGCGTA
Organism: Temnopleurus reevesii; assembly: GCA_036244855.1. NCBI lineage: Eukaryota > Metazoa > Echinodermata > Echinoidea > Temnopleuroida > Temnopleuridae > Temnopleurus > Temnopleurus reevesii. The sequence continues at coordinate 1,835 of BQKZ01011953.1, read as the reverse complement.
GGACCCAAGCATTAATTCTAGTACAAAGCCCTTGGAGGCGACGTTTACATTTTCGTTTGTTTAAAGCACTAAACGTTGATTTTACAGCCTGATATTTTCCCAGTTTAGTTTATATGCACCATCAATCTTTCAGATAACCTGAAACTTGACATTTTTTTAAATGAAAACAATGTTAAACAATGGCTTTAAAGTTATATTTTGAATAAATTTATCCTTCTGTCACTAAAGAATTATTGTTAATGATTATATTAGTATGCCAATTTCCCCCATCTCTTTTTCGTTCACATTTCTCCCCGGAAAGGCCTGCCATGCACGATGTGTCATTTTCCTGAGATATGTTATTGGAGGCGCCTACAGTAGTGTAGTGGTCCTGGCTCTCGCCCTTCACTAAGAGGGTCGTAGGTTCGAATCCCACCTATGGCGTTAATTTCCTTCAGCAAGAAATTAATCTACATTGTGCTTTATTCGACCCAAGTGAGGTAAATGGGGACGGCAGGAAGAAATTCCCTGTCATGAGGAGCGCCGTAATGGCTGCCAGCTAGAGCCGGGTAATTGTGAGTGTAAAGCTTTCAGCGCCATGAGCACCGATAAGGTGGACCTGTGCGCTATACAAGTAGCCATTATTATTATTATTATCATAATCATTAATATTATTATTATCATTATCATTATTATTATTATTATTATCATTATTGCATTTTGAAGTTCATACATACGGGTATACTGTCGCATTGATATTGCTAACAACCCATGGTCCTAGCAGGAAAGCTAGTGCGACACCCATTGCATTTCCTGATGATGAAATGGCGGTGGCTGTGGTACGTTCTTCTGTTGGAAACCAAGTAGCAGATAGGACCGTAGTGGCGGCTACCAGAAGGGGTGAAGCCATTCCATTTATAATTTGCCCTATATGCATACACCTGCGTTGAAAGATGAAAATATAGTGTGTGCTTGATGAAAAAAAAACTTAAAAAAAATAGAAATGTATGTTAAATCAAAATCTGTGGCATGATGCTGGTATGTATGGAGATGCAAGAAACTCATCGCTTATTTATGGGAAATGAACTATTTTTGTGGGTTGGTGAGCAATGCTCACATGTATGAAAATGGGCCTCTGCAATTTCTTACAATTCTTAGACAAAATTTTGAAAACCTTTCGTTTCTTGATATTTTCTTTGGTTTATGTAAATCATGAGTGAGCATTGCATTGATGCTGATGGTCTCGTAATTATTCGTATCAATGTGTTGGGTAATTCCAAATTTGCCAAAACATCAACTAAACGTTGAACAGCCCACGCTCCTCTATCATTTTATTCATGAAATTTAGACTGCATTCAAATCTAATTTTGAAAGTGGCTTCTACTAAACTAGTTTCGAAGGCCGGTTTGGAAGGCCAATTGTGTCGCCGTTCCGATTGGAGACCTGTACGTACAAAATGTATTTCAAGGCCGCTTGGCGTAAATATTCAAATTTGAATGATACACGCCGTAAAAACCATATTTCTCTCTCTCTCTCTCTTCCAGCAAAGTGGCTCCGTTACATCGCTATGACGATGGATAAACAGCTGTTTTTAAATACTACACGCGCGATCTTCCAGCGTGCGTGTATAATTATTATTGATAAGTGTATTTGTTTAGGTAGTGTCTCTTCCTGCGGCGGGCACAGCACTACGGAAGCTTCTAAGTGCCATCGACTTGGAGACTTGGCGAGATAATTTATCTTGTGAAGTCGACTTAATATCCATACTTTGTCGACTTGTAAAGATATTTATCTAACCATGTCGACTTAATAACGTTTACATGTCGTCATGGCGAGATATATTATCTTGCCATGTC
>BQKZ01011951.1:0-15646 GCA_036244855.1 Temnopleurus reevesii | reverse complement strand
TCACATTAACACATTTTCATTTTAACAGCATTCATACACTTTGTGCAAGAACTTTTAACGTTTTGAAACTCGGGGAGGAGGCTTTCTTGTCATGGCATTCTAACTTCCATACCCTGAAACGTTTACTTTTTACTTCATTAGGCTTTCATGTATTCACTGAAAGCCCCCACTCCTCCCCGGTTTCATGGTCCATGCGATGTGCTATCATCCCTCTATAAATTTCCTAATTTTTAAAACAGATATATCTTTAAAAAAGTGTTATCCATATTAAATTTTAAACGAAAGTGGAGAAGACAATTTAAATCGTTATGATTTAAATCTTATCGTTGTGATCAAAACAGGCTTACTACCACAAATGATGGAGTTCAGTTGTTGTAGAGTCAGATTTTACGAGAAATCGATCACGACCTTTGTTTACATGGTTTTTAAAGCAAATACCATTCCGAAATGCAATTTACGAATCGCATCCAGTAATTACATATGATTACACGTCGAAATACCGTCAAGTGACAATTAAGGAGGAGGGGGCTCGGGGTAGGTGGCGACTTGGCTGGTGTAATCGGAGTGCCAATAGTTGATGAGGGGTATATGTAGCGAGAGGGTAAAAGTCTGGTATATTTTTTTATAGAGCTAAATAAATATCATAAAATACCAATCGTGCTATGGAGGACCCTTGTCGATTACGGGCGAAATTACACGCAGATTCGGCAAGCCAGGGACGGGGTCGAACTATACACACTTGCTTGCGGCACGTATTTTTATCAAATTTAGAAATGGAGAACGATACGAAAGGATAAATCAGAAAATTTGTAGTTTAAAGAAAAATATTTCTTTATGAAAAAGATGATCCGGATAATCATGAGAAAAGAGAGATGCGCATAGATAAGAGAACGAGAGAGAGAGACAATGAGAAAGAGAAGGAGAAAGAGAAATATATATAGAGAGAGTCGGAAAAATGTGGTAGTGAATTTTGAAGATTTTCACGCTGAATCATAAGCGTTACAAATATTGAAAGAATATCAACAAATGCCAATTCCTGCATAATCTTGCAAAATATGGAGGAGGCGAGGATAAGAGAAAGCACATACACATAATATGATGCGTTTTATGTGGGTGTTTGGTTACATAGGATCATTATAATAAGGAAAGTGTTAATGAGAAAAAAAAGAAAACGAAAGACAAAAAAGTGAATCTACTCTTTTAGTGAAATTCATAGCTTTGAGTAAAATGATTGACTGGGAGACTATTTATGGGTTAAATGCACAACTATAAATTATTAGATTGATTTATGATAGATGATCTCTCAATGGTCCGTTCTTCATTCTTATCATACTTGATTTTATTTACTATATCTAAGTTAATTTTTCTTTCATTACTATTCCATTCCATTTACTGGCATTGCTCAATCATCACCTTATTTCCCCAATCAGTGCACTGCAAATACACAAATGCTATTTTAACACTTCTAATTGTTTGCATAATACACTGTACTAGAACTGCTAATCCTATATCGATTGAACTATTATTAATCTTGTTAATATAGTTTTAAGTTTTGTGAATATTAAAAAGGCGTACTGAGTGTTAGACATAAGATACGCAGTCTCTATACGCTATACGAGCAAAATTGATTTAAATGCAGAAGACATAACTTCTTCCTAATCTATATACACTTGTTCAAAGAAACACACAAAAACACATCCCCTCAAAAAGACATAAGACTTTCTAACTGGAAAATTGAATAGTAATACATGTATGTAGCGTGTATCAATTATTTGGCTAGCTTGCGTGTAAAGTCAATATTATCTAATATGGTATGTTCGATTTACCAAAGTATTTAGGAAAACTGTCATCTTTTGAAGCGTGCACAATAATTATTATGGTGTTGGAAAAAAAAAAAAAAACATAAACCCCCGCTTTTAAAGCAGGTATATGTGGTGATCGCTTTTCATTCAAGACATATATGTGTTCACTATACAAACTAGCTTGGTGAGATATGACACTGATTTACGCACTTTAACGAATAATTTCTACATTGAGTTATTTTCCCTTTGCCATAATTAAGGCTACTAACAATGATTTTCGACAATATATCTGGCAATTTGATATTTTTGTTCTTTTTATCATTTGATAAAACTTTTTTTTCATGGTCATTTCTTCTTCTTCTTTTTTTTTTACTTTTTTTTACCTCGATCATTATCACTACTTTATCCTTCACAAAAGGATAATTGCAGTTTTCCACAAAAGACTACTTGTTTTTATCATCTCTCTTATGTCATGTATGTTGTATTTCGGTTGTTCTTCGATTTCGCATTACAAAACACGCTCAAACGAATCAATTCTGCAATGCTGGTTCCAGAGGCATATTTGCTTTGATTCACGAACACCTTGGTTTCAAACACACTTATGGTTTCGCTGACATCTAATATTCATTTCTAACTATTTCACCTGCATCATAATTGGAATCATATCTGCTGTTTAACACATTCGCTTTAAATTGCACAGGCTATTGCAACTAACCTGCAATGTGTGAAATGCATTTCGTGCGACGGATCCACATAACTGGCCATTGATCTTTTTGCAGGACGCCTTCCAAAACCACCACGCCTCCTTCACGCATTTGGGAATGACTGTTTCACTGTCCGCTTCGACAGCAGGACATGGATGCTTTTACAGGAGAACATTCTGGACAACGCCAACAACAACAGGACCAACCAAGACGATACAGGTGACACCGAACGCAGCGCCGACCACGATAATGATGATGATGTAGCTGATCATAATGAAGATGATGAGGATGTCAATGATGATGACGGTAATGATGGCGATGCCAATGATGATGGTAATGTTGACGAAGCAGATGACAAAGATGACAATATGGACGAAGACGTCACCGACAACGAAAGGGCGGCGAATTCCGATGGGGAAACCAGACCACCAATAAAGATCGCGTCTTTGGCCAGGCGTGTACTGAACAGCCAGGCAAATAGGATTAGGAGAATGGCTACAGATGTCTCTGTTGGGAAGTTCGTCAAAATGATCGTAAGGCGTTCGACGGTCCGCATGCTTAAGGTTCTAGCCTTTGAGCGAGTATTCAATCTAATTGACGAGTCCAACCGATTTACCTGCCGTAATGCTTTTCCGTTGATGAGAGCATCGCTGGGTCAGGACCCTTCTGCTGCGGATCTTGCGAACATGAGGACAGTTCTTGGTAGGCTTGGCAGTCTCATGCAAGAGGTGATTGCAGATGGGGAAGACGAGCATAGTGAAGGGTCAAACGTCCGTACTGACACATGTCAAGGTCGCACAAGAAGATCGGTGCAAGATGATTCTGCAGGATCAGGTGATGGAGAAGGAAGTGGGGATGGTGGGTCTGGTGGAGGTGCAGGTAAAACTGGTGGAGCTGGCGGCAGTGGACCAGATGATACGGATGGAGCTGAGGGGTCTGGCCATACAAGACCAAGTGGGCAAGAAGGCTCTGGCGAAGGTGGAAGTGGGTTTGGACCGTCAGGTGGGAGTGGACAAGAAGGCCCTGGTGGGTCTGGAACACCAGGTGGCGGTGCAGAAGGTGGGCAGGGAGGACCAGGGGCTGGTGGATCAAGTGGTCCCAGTGGAAGTGGACAAGAAGGATCTGGTGGAGGTAGACCAGGTGTACACGATGCAGGAGGGAGGCCTGGAGGAACACCCGGGAGGGGATCCGCAGACGGAACAAGGAACACTGACCAAGAACAGCCAGAGGAATCCCCAGACGCACGAAAACCAGGTCGGGCTTTGAGACGCTTCCGAAGAGACGCAATAATTGGGCTACTGTCTGCCCCTCGGAGGGTCGGAAAGAGAAGGTTTACAGTTTCAGAGTATGTAGGACTGCTTGTCTCTAAATGTCCTGAAAATGGATCTCATATTCGGTCAAAAAACGGACAAGCTTCAGGAAAGAAAGAAAACATCGACAAATGGATCGACACTTTCAGACAGAGCGGTCCTAACCACACACTGGTGAGAGAGATTGTTCAACAAAATCGCTCTCTCGAGGCGGATTCCGATAAGAAGAATATGAAATGGTATTGCTCGATGCCTGACGTGCGCTTTAGGGCAAGACGAAGATCAAAGAATCACTGTGGAAAACAAAAATTGTATTACGGTAAAATCTTGAAGATGTTCGTCGGAATGTCTGATACCTTGAACTCAACCGAAATGGGCGATCGTGAAGATAGATCAAGAAGAAACAGAAGTAGGGGAAACGCAAGGGAAGGAGACGGTTGGAATGTTTATGACCTCCTCAAGCGTGCTCTGGATAATGACGCAAAAGAAGAATCCTTCAATTTAGAAGAATACCTGATGAATCTCATGGTTTCTATGACCAAACGGACGGCTTCGTGTGCCAGGAGAGTTAACGGGATTCTACAGAAGAAAGGGCGACCTGCATTTGGAGTTGTCGATGAAGAGTCTGCACGTAAGCTTACTCAACTGAACGCCAGAAAACCTGGGAATCGAAGTTCTGGTGAGCAACCCGATGGCCGAGAAGATCATCCGGGAGGTCAGGGAGCTGGCCGTGAACCAGGTCGCGGACGAGATCAAGAAGAAGAAAGTGGTGAAGACCGTACAGAAGACCGCGAAAGGGACGATGAAGAGGAGCAGCAGCAAGGTCGTGGCGAAATCCGGGAGCGACCCCGCGATGAAGATGGCGAGGGTGGCGCTAGCACTGGGAGCCATGAAGGGGAACGAGGTAGAGGTCACGGAGCGGATAGCGATGATGACCGTCCAGGAGATCGCAGTCCGGATCATTCAGAGCACCGCGGACAAGCTGATGGTGGAGACCACGAGAAGGAGCAGGGCAGGGACGATTCTGACGGGGATCCAGCTGGACATCGTTCAGTGGAGGATGTCAGCGATGGCGAACGAGGCCAAAGCAGAGACTGGGAAGAAGGGATTGGTAGCTTCGAAAATATAAGAGGCCACCTTTCCAGCCCCAGTCCCTATGACCTTAAGGTGAACGAGATGTGCTCGCGGTTTTTCTTCCTCACTAAATACATGAAGGAAAATAAATGGGCAAAAATATACGCGGTCAGAGCTAATTATTTCAAGGTGTTGATGCAAATCACATACACCATTAACACATGGCGAGATTCCAGACGAAGCTCGTCGAAGGCGTTTTACAATGCATCGTGCGGATTAACAACTGGTCAAAGAAAGAGGGACGCCAGGAGAACCACCTGTAAAATTTGCCCTGATGAATCTTCAAGTGGAGACTACATGGATCTCGTAGAAAGTGTGAATGACATCATCCGGTCTGCTCGAAGGAATCTAAAGGATGGCGTAAAAAGCTGGAAACAACTTCAACGAAACCAAGATCAGAGAGGTAAAACCAAACCTGGCAGAAGAAACATAACCCTGACCATTGAAGTAGCCAATGGATGCCCAGCCGATGATGTAGCGGATGGAGAAGAGGAGATCGGTCGGGGACAGGATGGAACAATCAGAGGGGGATCTGAACGAGGTACATCTGATGACCGGGAATCAGTCAGGGCCGGATCAGGATGGGATGTAGGTGGATCGGAAGCAGGTGGCCCTGATTACAGGGTTTCAGGAAGAACAGGATCGGAAAGGGATGGTGGGGGATCTGAGAGAGGTGGCCCTGATGACCGGGAATCAGGCAGGGCCGGATCAGGAAGGGATGAAGGTAGATCTGAAGCAGGTGGCCCTGATGACAGGGGCTCAGGAAAAACAGAATCAGGAAGGGATGAAGGTGGATCTGAAGCAGGTGGATCTGATGACCGAGAACCGGGTAGAGCAGAATCTGGAAGGGATAGTGGCCGATCTGAAGCAGGTGGCCCTGATGACAGGGGCTCAAGCAGAACAGGATCTGGAACGATTGGAGGTGGAAAAGGAGGATCGGGGAACAACCGATGCGAGAGGCAAAATAGTGGTAGAGGTATGTTATTATAGTACAAATTGAATTCCGATAACACAAAGTGACAGTGGTTTAAGTTGTTCTAGTTGCTCCGGCGTTTGAAACAGTTCACGGTGGTTGAAAGGCTTGATATTGTCCTAAAATATGCTGTTGGAACCCTCCAATGAGATTCACTAACATCACATCGAAGCTTGTGCTAAATAACATCAGTTTTAATGAGATGTTGGTGAACACATCGCTCTGATCAGTACCGATGGTTCTCTGAAACCTTAGCCGGGCATAACACCGTACAACATCATGTAATGTTTTGACATGTACAACTATTCGAACCGGAAAGAAATGCCCGCTCGAAAGTAAGACAAATGGTCCGTATTCTGATAGCGGAGTCTGATTTTAACCAGGTGGTGTTTCATCAAGATTTGTAGCAGCGACAAGGAGTCATTTTCCGACAGTTCCCATAGCAACTGTCAACGATAGTGCTTTTCATCCAATCACAATCGAGGAATTTGTCAGCGCTTACTAATTGTCTCTGCGACAAATCTTGATGAAACACACCCGGGTGTAAGTTATTACCATTTACATTCTTGGTTAAACTTTTCCCTTGGGTCGGGCTTAATGACACTAGCTTATTCCGTGGTTTAAGTTTAACCTCGCTATCGAAATACGGCCAGTATGTCAAGGTGTCAATGGAGTAATCCCTTGAATCATAATTCTCCAATAGAATTACTGTCAGAGAACGAACGGTCCGCTTAAAATTTTAATTCAGAAAAGCAAATTACTTTGATTTAAATTTTGTTGACTCTCAATTGACCAAGTTACCATTCTGGCTCCTAAGAAATTACTTTTGAAATAAATAATGCAGAAAAGCAATTCCAAATACACTGAAAACATGCCAGAACTGAAGATGTGAGTAAAATATTACAGAAAGAAGCATAACATGTCATTATATTACTGTTATTTATTTTCAAATCATTAGTGGAGGGAATCAGCATTACAGATAAATTACGGGATACCATAACCAATTGAAATACTAATATTCACACAAATCATGGAAATTCATCGCTGGATCTGAGACAAAAAGGGTGGAGCTGACATTATTAACGATCATTAAATTTATAATCAGGGGTACGTTCACGCCATTACTTCAGCATAATATTAATCTAAAATGACTTTACACTATATCTATTTTTTTGATCGTTTGTAAATTTCTCATCGGAATTCGGTAGTAGGTAAAAACTATTTTTAAATCATAATTTACTAAAAAAATCGGTAGCAACATAAATAGTAGCATGTGTCTTAATATTCAGTATGAGCAAACGAAAATGTAATGCCCAAAACTACTTATTCCGTTAGAAAAATCATATGTTAATATAAAAGCTTATCATCCGATTGATCAAAATTGACGTACACTACATCAAAGGACGGTTACTACAAAACAGTTTGGATCTTTTATCTAAACTTGGGGTTTGAATTTCCACACGCTAAGTAGTTCCACAATTTAACATTGTTATTTCATAGGTCTTTGCCAACATTTTCCCAACATCGATATCATCTAAAGATTTTAACCGTTAAAGACATCGTCACACATTGCAGTTGCACAATTTTAAATATTCTCAAACCAAGCTATCTAAATATTTTCAGATATTTTCAGATGAAAAATCAACAGAGGATCAAAAAATAAAGAAAATTATTCATGCACTATCAATATATCTATGAACATTGAATTAAAGCGTCAGGATGACGCATTAATTCCTGTACGTTTTAGATTTTCGCTTGTTCCAAGCTATAAACGTCGACTTTGAAGCCTAATGTTTGTATATGCACCATCAACCTTTCAGATAACTCTATGATCTGGCAGTTGAGAATTAAAAAAAAATGAAAACAATGTTAAACGATGGCTTTAATCTATACTTGAAGTTTGAATTTTCACAAGTGATCTCATATTTGACACACTTTTTATGTACCTATTAACCAAAATTTTCCCATCGTCGTTATCAACTAATGCGTGCTGCGCTCGAGCCTTTTCAGTCGCTACGAACGCGGCCGTGTCAACACGGAGAAAACCAATAATGTCATGGCAACGTGTAAACAATAGAAGGCAATCGATGAATGTTTGATGTTGAAAAAGATTGATACGAGATGGGAAATTAACCTCCATTTATTAATATCAGAAAGGGTTGCTTCCCTTTATAAAGGCCAAATCACACCTTTGCGTTTTTAGCCTGCGTCGGCCCAGCGTTTTTTAAAATAAAAAACGTCCCCGGGACGCAGTTCATACGGAGGACTGACGGTAAGCGTATGCTCCTTGAGCGCAAGCCGAACGTCAGTCTACCGTCTGGAGCGTTTTCTATTTCTAAAAACCGCTGGGCAGACGCAGAAAATAAAACTGCTCACCAGTCGCAGTTCATACGGAGAACTGACGGTATACGTACGCTCTTCGAGCGCAATCCGAACGTCAGTCTACCGTCTAAATCACCTACGATTTGCGTCCAGGGAGCGTTTTTAATTTATAAAAAACGCTGGGCAGACGCAGAAAAATAAAAATGCTCCCCAGACGCAGTTCATACGGAGGACTGACGGTAGGCGTATGCTCCTTGAACGCAATCCGAACGTCAGTCTACCGTCTAATCCACGTACGCCGTGCATCCAGGGAGGTCTTTTATCAAGAAAATAAAGACTGAAAGAACGGTTTTAAGATCGACCGGTATCCTTTCTTACGCGTAATGGTTCACACTAATAGGCGCATTCAGCGCAAGAAAGGATACCAGTCGTACTTCAAGTCGTTCTTAAAGTGTTTCTTATCTTGGTGAAACACCGCCCGGGAGCGTTTTTAATTTCTTAAAACGCCGGGCTGACGCAGGTTAAAATGCAAAAGTGTGAGTAGGCCTTTGCATTGAATAGTTACCATTCATGCAGCGTCAAACAATAGGCCGAGACAAAAATACTTTGATAAGGGACGATTCTGAATTGCGTCTGAATAATTTATTGACTCGAAAAGCATTTACTCTAAAAACAGAATTTCCATTTTTACTCACAACCATTTTTTTTCTCATGATGTCTGATGTAATTGGATAGATAAACTACAGAAAAAAATCGATGATTTTGGAAAAGTTACAATGATCTTTAGAAACAGAATTAACGCTTATTGATGTTATCTATTGGTTGTATTTATATGATATGGAGGTAGAGAGGGCCATAGAGCTCAACTTTGACGTAATTTAAACGAAATAAATACATAATCATCATAATGAGCATGATAACTATAATATCAATCAATAATTTTGTGTTTTTTTATTTTTAAGTAGCGAAAATTGTTAGTGGCTTACTCATCCTTTCAGAAAGAATATTAATAATAAGATGCTCCCTGGACGCACAGAGACGAATTTTAAACGGTGAACTGACGTGCGACATACGGCTATTGAACACAAGCCTAACGTTAGTCCACGTCTGCCTAGCGTATACTCTGCCCACAGGGATCATTTTTAGGTCAATTTTAGAAGTAAAATTAGCAATCACATCGATATCGATTTCATGCACGTTATGCGAAAACAATATAATGACGAAAACTCACTTAATGTTAGGTACAAGGCCCATACCCGATTTATCAACGTTGCACCAACTAACCCTGCTGTACGGATAGCGACACACACTCAATTTTTTACCAACTTTGATAACTAAAAACCAAGCCCCCTAATTTGGTTTATGGCACACTTGAAATGATATAATATCGTGCGCAATTTCAGAATTGATGAATATTTTACTTTTGTGATACTTTTCATTAATTGTAATTATCATAACAGTTAGCCTTAGATATTAATGATATACTTGTACAATATTTCAGATGGCGTTTTATAAGTGTTTTTATACAGCTAGATTAGTTTTTCTTGGAGTGATGGCTCTTCAGATATGTAAGTACTTTGTGAGGTGCAATAAAAGTATTACCATCATGCAGTTTTTCAATAGCAAATTAGAGCATGTGCATCGTTTGCTTGAATAAAATCAATCAAGAAATGGATTAGTTATCGCAAAATAAGCGTCGCCCTCTCCTACACAACATGCTCCACGTACACAATGATTGTGAACTTCCACACTCCAGACAAAACTACCGAACACTCCGCCCATTCTGGGCCGAAGAGCCGCCGTACGAATCATTTAGCACACGGTAAGAATAATGGCTGATTGGTGTGTTCGAAATAAAATACGCCATAATACGTGCGAAATTATTTTCCTTATTTAGTGCACAGTTGTATTTAGGCATGTAAAGTAACTTGTGAATACATCAGCTCGTTTCACATAACTTTCTGCATCCCGGCCATTATATATCTATACCTTCGATATATTCAACTGTCCAAGTTTGTGGACATGGTAGTCTCTTTTTTATTCTCTTTCAGCGGAAATATTTTTTTCTTAATCGGACTTAGGAATTGAGTGTATGATAGAGATGGAAATTTCCTTTTGTGTATTGACAGACCATTCCAAAGTATATTTTAGATTCGTTGTCTTTTTTTTGCTATTAAGATTATCATTGCCAATAATAGAAGTAGAAGTAAGAATATAGGAGCAATGATACTATCATTGATCCTAGTATCCCCAGCATTGACATGCTATAGAAAAAAGTGAAATAGTTCAGAAGAGAAAGAGAGGGGGATAAAGGGTAAGAAAGCATGGAAAGAGAGAGAGAGAGAGAGAGAGGAGGGGGGAAGAGAGGGCGGATGAGAGAGAAAGAGAAAGAGAGAGAAGAGAGAGAGAGAGAGAGAGAGATGGAGGGGAGTGATAGATAATATTGAACGAAATTTACTGACGCTTTGATAAAGTCTGAAGAATTGAACTATAAACATGAAAAAACAAAGTAAAATTTATGAGGTAAAAGCGGGCGCCAAATTGCTGCTCGAGGACTCATTAAAAATGAATCATTTCCGTCTTGTGCTATTATAGTTCATTAATTCCCGAAGTAAGTTCGTGTCTTCGGTGGTATTGTTCAATATTTCTCGGTTCGTGATGGGTTTTGGGATGGCAACAGCTATCTGTCTAGTTCGCATAAAACAATGAAATTAGAGATATATCGCATAAAATGACTCACTAGGAGAGTATATCAAAAAGGATATCCTTTAATAAGCACATATTTCCTGAACCCGTCTACTGTTAGTGGTTGCCTGTTCAAACGGGTATATCGATAATAATTTGGGGCTAACTTTTATTATTTCAACCACCATTCTGTCATTATTACATTGGTATTATTATTAGTTTTCAATAGATCATTATAACACTGCTGCTTTGAATCAATCAATGATTAGCCCGGTACGAAAGAAACAAAACCGTAGAACATCATTCCATTAAAATGGCACCGACCCATGTTACGTCTTATAATATAGACAAATGGAATAAACAAGATATATATGTGCATATTATTATTGAACTCCCATATACGTTTATTTTAAACGATTTATACTCTAAATCTTGTAATGGTAAATCATGCTAGTACTGATCTATTTTGCGAGCATTAGTCAAAATTTGACCTCCTCATGATACTTTTATCATCACTCAAACAATTATCATTAGTATTATTATCATCATCATTGTTATTATCATTATCATTATCATTATCATTATCAGTATTGTTATTATTATTATAATTAGTATTATCATTAGGAGGAATAGTAGAAGTAGTAGAAGCAGTAGTAGTAGAAGAATAAGTAGTAGCAGAAGTAGTATTAGTAATAGTAATAGTAGTAGTACTATAGTAGTAGTTGTAGTAGTCGTTGCTGTTGTAGGTTTATAATTACTGTCATTATTATATATGTTGTTATTACTATTCTTCATCATTGTTGTTATTACAGCTGTTACTATGACAATGAATGATTATTTACCCCTAATAGAATACCACCTTCCACGAATACACCTCGACGTGTCCGAAATCACGCTACGTGACGGAGAGGAATGCACACCAGCGAGGCTTCGGTTCTCGGTCCTCAGGAGCGCCGGCTCAGCGGACTGGTCCCCGGTAGACGCTGAGGAAGATGAAGGTGGTGACCTCCGTCGGGAGATTATCAGCTATGCTGATTTTAGTACGCTAAGGGAGGCAGATGATCCTCTTCCGAACGCGCCTCTCCTCTTCCGTGGTGGCAAAGGTAATTTTTTACATATTACATTTCATTAAAAAAAATTGTAGAGCACATATTGGAAAGGAAACTCCAGATGCAGGGGGGGGGGGGGTGGGGAGTAAGTGGATGTCAACTGGTCCACGGGAAGAAAAAACTAACTTTTTTAATTGGTTTTCAAGTTGTGCTCTTAATTGTCAATTTTTTTATTTTTTTTTTAATTATTTGTTAATAATACTAACGGTAAGAACACAATTATTATGATGATAATGATACCCAACACCTATATCAAACTTCAAACAGTGTTTTTATAAGCGTCTGAAGCTAGAAGAAACAAGTAAATGAAAAGGAAGCACAAGCAAATACATGAACATGATGAAACCAAGAGTACATGTACATAATTAACTATAATTTTAATATCTGACTGATATGTCGAAAGAAAAAGCATAGGATTAGATATATTTGTATGTGTTGCCCTTTCAGCAAATAAGAAGCAGTTCTTCAGTCGAGGCAAAGAGAGGGTTACGATTGAAAACCTGTCTTTCACGAACGACACCGAACTAGTCATTGAGGCGAGCCTCTGCGGTGTCTCATCTCGCGTGCTGGAGGTTTGCCTGACGTTCGACGGACGCACGCCGATCTACACGCCTGACGCGCCCGACGGGAAGTGCCACAGTGTTACGCTGTACGCAGTGGCACCCGCTGTTTTAACTGCTCGTCTAACCGATGAAGGTAAGCGCCCCCCTCCCCACCGCCTCTTAATAAAAAGTCCCACTATAATATGCCAGTCATGCCAACAGCATAATTCCACCATGCTCTTAAACTACAACCACAAAATTGCAATTATTTCTGTCTTATTCCATTCAAACTCTAATATATTATTTGGAGTTTATGTTCTCAATTCCAAATTCTACATAATCATCTATTTAACAAAATATCAATTTATACTTCATACTTCGAATTTCAGATAATTCAGTTTAGCAACAGGGTGGGAATCGCAATTTAAAGTCTTCTTCCATTATTTCTAATATTTAAATCATATTACATGATTTCACCAACGGGTTGGATTAGCAAGATAATTTATTTTTCTTCCGAATTGAATTATCAATAAATATGTAATTTTCAATCATGACTCCACACATACTGGAAAATTGCTTGATGAGCTCAGTGTAAGTTACCTCCTTTCTTCCTTCTTACCATAGGCGATGCTGTAGGGATTTTCTTCGACAAGAATGTGAACACGACAAACCTTCGGGAATGTTCGGACATCTTCGACCAGCCTTCGTTGACCATCCTCGGGAAGGGTGCCCAGTGCCGATGGCCCGAAGCAAAGAAGCTCGTCGTGCGGTTGAAGAGGAACAGCAATGTTACGTCACGTAAGGTCCACTTCTTGAGATTTTATTTCGATATCACATCTTCTACCCTACGTAAAATGTGTATATTGTTTGTTGACCTTGATATAACCATGCAATATACCATTATACTTAAAGCTCAAGTAAAGTTTTGGTGAAAGCAAATATTTGCATTGCCAAATTTTGTTTTCAACTCTATATAAAATGAAATATAATATCATAAACATGTTTCACAAAAGATTGTGCGAAAAATGAACGAGTTTTGAAAAAGTTATAACCTGAAATGTGCATAATATTTCAGTGTCCTGTCCCCCGACATTAATTCAATATTTTCTTTCTCGATGATGGACAACTTATCATGCAAATAATTGGATAAGAATTTCATAATTTTATTGTTGTGTCTACTTTTTTTATCAATCTATTGTCAAATCTCGGAAAAAACTTTGTATATGCCCATAACAAGAAAAATATTGTAATAACCAAGCGAGGGTGCTAAATATGATTTAACGGTCAAATTTAAATTTTTAAAGGAATCAGTTCGTAAAAATATATATGCTATAGTCTCAACATGTGTATAAGAATCATATGTCATCATAAATATCCAACAAAATTACATTTCCTAATCTTTACCAAAACTATACTTAGGCTTGAATCATCTATAGTAAGCAACTAAGTATTGGGTTTTCGAAATATATGGACCGAGGTCTGTGGACAGTAAAAAAAGAGTGCACATTTGACGTACGCAACAAATTATACAAACAGTAGTTGCACGAATGTAAAATGATGCGCACATCAGTCGTGGACTCGATTGCTGCAGTACGCAACACCCAGACCGAGAATTTCGAAAACTCACTATTAGCGACATGGTTTTAGCTACATTTGCGTAATGCTAATGGTTTCTGTCTATCATATACCTTGTCATGCTTATTGCTTTATATATGAAAAGTGTGGGCAATTCCACGCTAAATGAGCCCACATTCAGACAAAAAAAATCTTAATACTGATTAAGAGATTCAAGGTTTGAAATGTTTTTCAATTACAAGTTTTCTTGCAATTCATGCTCAAACTTATACATTATTTTTGAATGTCCTTCCGTTACCGTGGAATTGCCTTTGTGTTTAATATTTTTTTATGTTGTTTGTTTGTTTAGAGAGCAGAATAACACTCAAGCCGGACCGTATCACATCGTTCCGGGAAAAATTCTCGCGGACTGCCGCGGGGACGTTTACGGTCCTCTTACCGAACAACCCAGTCACACCGACACCAGTCATCGATGGTCAGCCGAAAATTCCCGCGTGCGGTTCGATGAAGCTGTCAGCCTTGAGATCGAAAGGGGGAGGTTCCCGCGGACTGACGTACACGTGGTCGCTGCAAAGTCCGACCGAGGACGTCCATGACGGTATTACCGACATCCTCCAAGCTGTAAATGGTAAAGAAATGTTTTACTGATAGTATTTTGTTTTAAGGCCCCAACACACCAAACATGGGGTGGCAAACCCAATCAAAACGGCACGGTATTTACGCAGCATTTTGGTTGTTATTTGTCAGCGCGCTCATCCGCACAACAAGGGATGTTCAATAATTGGCCAATCACAGGGGACATATCGCGTAAGATACCGTGCCGTGATGCCGTGCCGTGTTTGGTGTGCCTGAACCTCTATTGTTTCAATCTTTCTAAGGGAATGAATATCGTCGGGGTTGTGAGAAATTGATGATTGAACAAGGGTTGTCTGTCTTCACGGCGTTGTTTCAATAAAATCCAGGTTGATTATGTTACAATTTATACGGTTTTGTGTTTGTTCACACAATGGGTCAAGTCATTGCCAACGTCTGGGTATTTTGTTTTGCTGCTTTTTGTTTACCAACAATAGTGGGCTTTCGAAATTGGTGGATGGAGGACTGCGGAGGGTAGAAAACGAGTGCACATCTGATGTGCACTGATCTTGTAATGTGCAGATCGGACGCGCACTCGTTTCCTACCGTCCACAAGCCCTTGTCCACCACTTTCGAAAACACACTAACAAATATTTGGACAGCGTGTGTCCCAATCATATGCACGTGTATCTGTTTGAATCACCTGTGACACGTCGCGTTTGTTCTTCCTTCTTTTTTTTTGTAAACTTATTAAAAAAAACAGATGGCAATAAAGGAGTACTAGTCGTCCCCGCCAGACTCTTACCCGAAGTTACACAATACGTATGGATGCTAGAAGTAACCAACAAACAGGGGCGCTCAAATAGCACAACCTTCAGCGTGAGGAAAGCGAATGGGCAGGAGCCTATTTTGGAGAT
>BQKZ01011949.1:0-15563 GCA_036244855.1 Temnopleurus reevesii | reverse complement strand
ATATTATTCTGCTGCCGCCTCTATCGCTCCAAGTTCGAATAAGAAATCACAAACTTGTATCTTTTTACTTTTTTTTAGATAAGATATGCATGATATTGATTTTGTTTGTCATAAGTATGTCTAAATCACATTTTCAATTTAGGTAATGATCATCAACTGTTCAATGGGAAGATTAATAAATTGAAGAGAGTTGATCAGTTGTTTCACGATGTGCAAACGTAGAACGTTAGTATAGTGACGTTTCGGCTGCTATATACTGTTGGCCTTCATCAGACTATATGAAGATAGACTACGCTGCGCACGCCTAATTTCCTCGGGAGAGGCCAGGAGCGATCGGGTGTATGTTCCTAGCGCCGTGATTGGTTGCTGCCCTTGACCAATCAGCGGTCGCGCTATTGTTCCCCGCCGATCGCTCCGGGCCTCTCCCGAGGCAATATAAGCCGCGCGCAGCGTAGTCTATCTTCATATAGTCTGATGAAGGCTAGCAGTATATAGCAGCCGAAACGTCACTATACTAACGTTCTACGTTTGCACATCGTGAGACAACTGGTCAACTATCTCCAATTATTCTTCACCACGATGAAGCTCTTTCAAACCAAAGATTAACAAAGTATTTATTTTCTATCATTTCCTACCACATAGCTTGTATCGTCCAGTGTTCAACAGTTCGACACAACCATGGATGCTGTAAATAACATCACCTTCATTGACGGACTTTCAGATACATATCAAAACGTATCTAATAGCAGCAAGGTGGAATCCAACCAGAGCGTTGCGTGTTTCATTCTGATCACTATCTCTGGTCTAACTGTCTTTACGAACGTGGTCATTCTAGCCACCTTCTGCATCGAGAAGAAACTGAGAACTTACACCAATTGGTATATTTTGAACATGACCATCGCTGACCTGATTGTAGGGCTCCTCTGCATGCCATTCCGCGCGACGATACATCTCTATGACGGATGGGGCTTCGGTCCCGTATCAAGCATTATATTCATAGGATTCCAGAACTCCATTTTGAGCGTGTCCGTTCTTGGTCTGGTAGTTATCTGTATAGATCGTTACATTGCTACGTTCTATCCAATCAAGCATTACCAAGGGAAGAGCATCCGCAAGGCGAATATTGTGAACATCTTTACGTGGATCCTATCATTCGGTCTCTGGATGATGTTGACTTCAGCATGGACTCTGATAGAACCAAATGGTAAATTACGAAACGGAACGTTAAGTCCGAACTATACTCAAAATGAGGCAGCAAGCATTATTGTATTTGCCCTCAGATTCGCCTTGCCCTTCTTCCTCATTGCAGGATTGTATCTACGTATTTACATCCGGGTGAAGTTTGTTTCAAGCAAGCGTTCGGACTCACGTCCACAGAGCAGGCATTCAATGAAGAATCGAATGTCGGAGATGAACAGTGATTTTGGTAGTCATACTAATAACAGAGATATCTCTGAATGTCTCGCACAACGGGATGCAAAGACGGATAAGTCAGCCACAAGGAAAATAATCATGATTTCGAGCATTTCCTTGAAAGTTGGACAAGCATCTGAGTTAAAACAAAACATCTCATCAACTAACGTAACAAACGGAAGCAGAAACTCTCCGTTGGAAGCACCGAGAAATCCATTGACATACCGGAAAAGGGTGTCTCTGAACTCCAAAAGTAGCCGAAAAGCCATGCGGACCTTGACGTTCATCATTGTGGCCTTTCTGTTGACCTGGATGCCGAATGCTGTAGTGGTGACGATCTATTCTATTTCAGTTGATCTCTATTGGAGGATCAGCGGGGACTACAATTTGAGAGAAATAACGAGATGGGTGTCGTACAGTAACAGTTTAATCAATCCTGTGGCCTATGCGATGGCCCAACCCCTCATTCGAGACACCGTCATTAACGTCCTATGTTGTAGACGCATTCATTAAGTGTATAATCGTATAACAGGACGACCCTTACCATGTATACAATACGTTTCGTGTTGACCATGGCGATTTGAATATGTCTTGAGTTGAATATCGATTGTTGTATAGCAATAGACTAATCAACATTCTGGCCTATGCGATGGTCCAAGGCGATTTAGATTATATGTCGTATACACTTTCATTGAGCTAGGTATCTTGAAACAGTACAACATCCACATGATGTTCAATGGTGACTTGAAACTTCGCGTGATAACAAGGATCATGTTATATAGCAACAATTAAATCAACCATAAGGTCTAGCTATGCGACTGTAGCACTGTCTTTATTTAAGACTCTACTTTGTAGACGCTTTCAATATGTCGTATGAAAGGACGACACTTAACATGTCAACAAAACGTTTAGTGGTGACTTTAACATGAGGGAGAGAACGAAGTGGATGTAACAATTTAAGCAACCCGGTGACCTCGATGGCACAACCCCTCATTTGAGAGACTGTCATTAACATCGTATGTTGTAGACGCATTCATTAAGTGTAGTATTGTATAACAACACGACACTTACCATATCTACAAGACGTTAAGCGGTGACTTATGAGTGAATATTAGTTAGATAACGAGATGGGTGTCGTATAGCAACAGTTTGATCAAGCCTGTCGCCTGTGTGATGGCACAACCCCTCATTCGAGAGACTGTCATTAAGATCCTATGCTCATGATGTTGTAGACACTTTCACCAGTTCACTGAGCAAATTATCCTGACCCAGGACAACCTCGTATAGAGGATGTTCAGTGGTGATTTTGACATGTGCGGAAGATAACGAGATCATGGTGTCGTATAGTTAAAGGGGAACTACACTCAGACATTAAATTGCTTTCAATAAGTAGAGAAAAATAAGATGAACAAACGCTGAAAATTTGAGCAAAATCCGACAATCCATTCAAAAGATATGTATTTTCAAACTTTTGATTTACATTTCTCATGGGCTCCTTAAATTGGCAAACGTACAGGCACAAAATGGCTGCCAACATGGAGAACTCTCCATTCACTTTGTACACAAAATTTCACATTTTCCTCTTTTTCCAGAAAAGTAGACAAAATTTTGTTTCTTCGGTTGAATATATTATAGCCACTACAATTCTGCCAACATTCCAGAAAGAACGGTGTTGATTCCTCATTTGAAATATGATATTGATCCATTTTCAATAAATTCATATACAAAGTGATTGAGGAGTTCTCCATGTATGACATCACAGATTATGCTAATTGGCCATACGTTGCCAATTCAAGGATGCCCAGCACAGATGGAAATGATAACTTTGAAAATTCATAACTTTTGAATGGATTAGCCGATTTTGCTCAAATTTTCACAGTTTGTTCATTAAATTTGTCTTCATTTACTGACCATACATTATTGTCTGGGTGTAATTCCCCTTTAAATAATGACTACAGTGAGGCAAATGACGAGATGGTGTCGTATGGCAATTGTTTGATCAACACTGTGGCCTATGCGGTGGCCCAACCTCTCATTCGAGAGACTGTCATTAAGATCCTGTGCTTTAGACGCTTTTACTGAGCCAATTATTCTGAAAGAGGACAACCTCTAGATGAGTGTTCAGTGGTCAGGTGAATATGCGGGAGATAACGAGATATGGGGACTTCAATATTAGGGAAATAACGAAATGGGTGTCGTATAGTAACATTTTAATCAAGCGAGTGACCATAGACACCTATATGCGATGGCCCAACCCCTCAATCGAGAGACTGTCTTCAAGGTTCTATGTTGTAGAGGTTTTCACTAAGCTAATTATAATTGAGGACACCTATACTCCAATGCCACGGATGGTTGTGAACAAATTTGAGTACTTAACGGTCGGAGACAGTAAGGCATATACGGGAAGGGTGTTGATGGGGTGCAAGCAAGGTACTGTATACATGGTATATATTTTACTATCTATCTAAAGCGCCACATCTCAAAAAACTCATCCGTCTTTCAATGAATGAAGAAACCAATAGCCAGATACAGATTACTCCCCTCATGTACAAAAATATTGAGGTTTGCTTACATGATGTCTCCCAGTAGTTGTATACATTGTGCTTTGTTACTAATGTATACCTGTACATATGTGATTTCTGTGGATAACATAATGATATTCGTTTGGGGAATATGATTGTATAATGCAAAATAACAAGCGTTAAGATTATGACATCTGTTCTACACTCATTTCATATTTTCAATGACCACGTAAAGACCTTTCATGTGCTCTATGAAACCGTTTAAACCTTGATGTGGGTTCCAAATACAAAGCACAAAATAGACTTTTTATAAGGATGTATTCTATGGCATGTAATTATTCGATATAATGTAGTTTCAACACCCACGAAGCAACGTGACAAGTGAGCAGAATATAACAAGAACACACTGATATGTACATGTAGTTTATATATTTCAACGTCAATATTACATAGAATTGTCCTTTCCTTTATACCGAAGGTGACAAGTTTAGCTTTCGAAAAAAAGTAAACCCGATAATATGTATTTATGTCTCACATATCAAATTAAGCACGCCCAATGACACACATTTCGTTCAATAAACGATGACGAGTATTTTTTTTCTGTAATCATATACCGTATGCCGCATAGATCACAAAACATCGAGGTAACATAGACTCGACACTCAAAACTGCTTTTGTTGGAAACTGCTACGGCTAAATACTTTACCTGCAACTATCAGTTTGGTCCGAGGCAATGTAAAACGATGTATATATATGCATATAGAGTGCAGAACTGGACTATCTGAGAAGAAATTGCCGTATTATTTTGCAAGTGCGATTCAATTCGTTAAAATATTATTATATTTGCCATTTTGACAGGACTTTCACTGGAGGACTTGAGTTCGTTATAAGACTTCTGACCAACTCACACCTCTGCGCTTTTAGCCTGCGTCTGGCGAACTTTTTTTTAAATAAAAAACGCTCGCTTGACGCAGGTCATACAGTGGACCGACGTTCGGTGTACGCTCCTTAAGTACAAGCCGAACCTCAGTCCATCGTCTACTATGCGTCCAGGGAGCGTTTTAAATTCTCAAAAAAAAAAAAACGCTCGGCAGACGCAGGCTAAAAACGCCGGCTAAAAACGCAAAGGTGTGATTCGGCCTTTAACAAGAATTGTTTCAAATATCAGACCACTGGGAAGTTTAATCAACGATTAAATCGACGGAAATATATACTGTTTAATAAAACATTCGTGACAGAGCATCAACTCTTGTTCCGTTGTAGGTGTATGGTCATCGAGTGATAGCATTCGAGTTAATGGAATCATTATTAAGTAATGCACTTTCTAGTTTGGCTGGAGTGAATCGAAATCAATATTCAAGCGAATATTGATGATGCGAATAACACTTATAAAAGACTCCAGTGTCGCGAATAAATTATTCAATGTGATTGGTTCGTTTTCTGTCACGTGCATACGTGGGAATGAGCTTGATTGAAGAAAAAATCGCAGTAATTTTAGTGTTAAATAAAAAGATTTTATGCTCTCTTCATCAGATTACGAGCTTACTTTGCGTCTATGTGCTGGCAGAGAACAAAGTTATGTGTATGATATGGTGAGTGTGACTTTCTCACTTTCTCTGACGGATGGGTTTAACGGTTGGCTATTACTCGGCCATGCTTCGACCTCCTCCTATATAATTCTCCATGCCCATATTGAAGGATCATTTCTATGAGTTCTCTGGAGATACTAATGAACGTTGCATTTCCATTGATGATTTCATTAACTCAGCTCGTACGGACTGATGATTTCGATGATTTGTGTGGAGATTTTAATGAGTGTGGCATTTCTATCTATACAATTCATTGATTGGGTGTTTGTCAAGGACTGTGTACTTGAATTAGCGGTGTCAATTTCTGTCGAGCACTTCGTTATATTTATATCTACAATCAGGACTCTTTCAACTTGCAGCGCATGAAGTCCTACAGAAGAAAGTGGAGAGTTTGAAATGTTTGATTTATGTGCGAAATATTTCTAAAAGGACTACACGATAGCAACATTACGAACAGAATATTGAGAAGGTCTGTGAAGTTAGTTTGATATTCGATATTCGATATTCATTTGATATTCATTGGATATTCGTCTGCTGTGAAGTTAGTTGGATATTGAGATCATTATTATAACATGCAGAATATACCAATCAACAGCATATTCTTGACCGATTAGAGAAGCAAAGAATGTGATTGCTCATTATTGAGTTTTTCTTCATTCACACTTTCTTCTATTAAATTCTGCGCCAAACCACTTTTACAGGAGGTGGGCAAACTCCTCTACCTTTGGCAAACATTATGCTCTGATCTTCTCCTTTTCTGCTCGCCCTTCTTTTAATCATGTGGAGATGGAAATGAATGTTGTATTTCTATTCATGAAATTCATCAACAAATTGAGTCTAGAGAACATTTTTTTAAATAACTCAGTCATTTTGTGCCAAACACTTACCAGTCACTTCAAATAGACAAACAGTCGTATGGCGGTAATCCCGGGGTTTTTGTTGCACGAAACATATCTCACAGGTCCTACCGAAGAAACGGATGTATTTGAAGTGTCGGTTTGAATACGCAATTGCAGCCTGAGTGACACATTTTTCCCGATTAAACAAAGAATCAAAGGCATAACCTTTGACGGAATAGAGTTCAAGATAAAAGTTGTCTACCCATCTTCTACTGTACTTTACCTTATCAACTTCTGCTGCGTAAAACCAAATTTTCTTGTAAATGGAAAATGGAGATGCTAAATAACTCCAGTTTCGCCTCTGGAATAAGGAACCTGAGTGATGAACATTCTCAAGTAGCCTCAATTGGTGTGCCCTTTATCCTTACAATTCTACTGTCCTTTCTAACTGCCTCTGCCAACGCACTTATCATAGCCGCCTTCTACTTTGAGAAGAAACTCCGAACGTACACCAACTGGTACATTCTGAACATGTCAATCGCGGACTTCATTGTCGGACTCATCTGCATGCCACTCCGGACAACCATCATCCTCTACGGCCACTGGACCTTCGGAAGTGTACCAGGGATTCTCATGGTAGGATTCCAGAATTCTATTCTAAGTGTGTCTGTGCTTGGAGTGGTCATTATATGCCTTGATCGTTACATAGCCACGTTCTATCCCATCAAGCATTACCAAGGGAAGAGTATCCGCAAGGCGAATATGGTAAACATCTTCACATGGACTATGTCGTTCGCTGTGTGGATATCGCTGACTTGCGTCTGGGACTTTGTGAAACCCAACGAGGCATTGACATACTCCGGTTTTCCTAGACCGAATTACTCGCAGACTACAGCCGCCAGTTTGTCCATATTCTTCCTAAGATTTGGTTTACCCTTTGCCTTTATTTCTGGGCTATACTTGCGAATTTACTGTCGAGTGAAAACTGTCTATAGCAGACGTATGGACTCTTTAGGTGATGGCATTCGCTTTGATCGGCACAAGGAACAAAAGGCACACGAACAGAACCGACATCACTTTGTACGTGATGAAAATGAAGAAATCGCTAATGAAAATTTGTCTGGGAACACAAGCAATTCCATACAAATCCAAACTATTTCACTAAATTTAAGCAATTTATCGTCGTCGTTAATGAGCGGGCGGATTAAATCACAGGGAAAAAATCACCAAAGTCCTGTTGGCAAAAAGGATTCGATACACCACCATTCAACTTCGTTGCGCATTGCTGGAAATCGGACAATAACCAAGGAGGGCAATATTAGGAAAGAGTCGACAATGGAAAGCAGAAAAGCTATGAGGACATTAACTTTCATCATTCTTGCCTTCGTTGTGACATGGCTGCCAAATGCTATCAATGTTACCATTTACTCTTTTTCTTCTGACTTATTCGATGTCATCAAAACCTTTGTCAACATGCAGGAGATCGTTTGGTGGATATCCTTCAGTAACAGTCTGATCAACCCTTTAGCGTACGCAATGGCTCAACCTCTCATTCGAAAGACTGTGATGAGGATTCTACTTTGTAAAATCTTTCGGACCATTAAAAGAGATGGAAATTCGTGTTGATATTTCATAGAATGTGAATAGCTGTAGGACTCTTACCAATTCCACATGAAAGTTTGCGTCAATTTAAGCCATTTAAGCCAAACGCTTCCGACTGAGCTGGTGCCGCTTTCGACCGATTAGCAGATTTACAAGATATAAAACAAAGCCTTTGTACCCGTAAATAACGACACAGGATTTCTTATGTAACACTCAATAGGGACAACACTCCAAAATCTAAAATAATTCAAAGCATCCCCTTGAGACTAACAAAAAGTTCTGGGTCAGTGACCTAAAGGCCTGACTTCAATCGTTAATTTGAAAGAACGATTCTAAAGCATTAGTTGCTGGTCAGTCTGTTGAACAAAATGTGATTGCTAAGAAGATCTTTACTGGCAATTTTCATGTGTGATTGTGCAAATCTTTATTATGTTTATAGGGCCATCAACTGATGTCTTAATTAATGTAAATCTACTAGACACAGCCTAATCGGTAGAACGTCTGGCTTGGAGTGAAACGATTCTTCATGGCGTGGGTTCACCCCCACAACCTCCGCTATTTTGAACAATTTTGTAAAATACTGCACATGTTAATGCTGTAATATTTTTCCTTCAAGAAAATAGCACAATATTGCACCCTACCCTAAAATGTTCTCCCAGTATTGCACAATTGTACATTCTTAAGAGGCAAATGTATGTAGATTAGCAAACCCATGAGTGATTTTTATCCGATATGCGTGATTTTTTTTTCATAATTAAGAATGCTTTTTAGATCACACCCGCCACAGGAGTACAAAATTAGTTCGTTCCTTCTCATGCGAACTCATGGTGTTTCGAGTTTAGCTGTGAATCACGCCACCTTTGAATCAGATGCGTTAGACTGGATTCCCATTCACTCTATATCATACTGTTAAAAGAGAAACTCAATCATTTTTTCCTAAAAATGATTTATATCCAATATGTGTGGATTTTTATCACTAAGAAGGCTCTTTAGATCCACTACCCGCGACAGGATTTCAAAATGGGTTTGTTCCTTGTCATGAGAACTCTATAGATAGATGGCGTTTTTGCTTTGAATCGCGCCATCTTTGAATCAAGTATGTTAGATTGAATCTATATCATATTCTAACCAAAAAGCATGGTCATCTTTTGTAATATTAATTCGTTCAATATAATAATATATGGTGCTGTCACATTAATTCGCGCATCATATTAATTCGTACATCTTATGAATTTCTACAAAATCGATGAAATATTGCAAATCTTACATCACCATCGTAAAGAGGGTTGTTTATTTGCCTAAATTGGAAATTTTCTTCGGAAAAGGACCAAAAACAATGAAAATATTGCCAAAAGATCGGCAGATTTGCTTGCATTTGCAGAAAAACACGGGTCTCGCGACACTGAAGTGAATCCTTCCATTTTTCAGACAGAAATCATCAAATTTGTAAGTAAGCAGACATACCATTCGATTTCTTGATATANATCGAGTTTAGCTGTGAATCACGCCACCTTTGAATCAGATGCGTTAGACTGAATTCCCATTCACTCTATGTCATACTGTTAAAACAGAAACCCGATGATCTTTTAGAAAAAAAATGATTAATACCCGACATGTGTGGATTTGTATTTTTAAGAAGGCTTTTTAGATCACCATGGGTTTGTTCCTTGTCATATGAACTCAAGGTAGTTGGCGGTTTCGCTTTGAATCGCGCCATCTTTGAATCAAGTATGGTAAAATGAATCTGTATCATATTCGAACAAAGAGAACAATCATCGTTTGTAATTAATTTGTTCATTATTGTTCATCGTTGACGTATTACAATTGATATACCCCCGCTCATATAACGTTAAATATAGCAAGAATGACCTGGGAGTGACTTAACGATAAAAGAACTCTGTGTATATGGTGATTTAGCAGTGCACCAATCACGCCATCGGTGAATCAATTAATTATGTTAGAATGAATGATTCCAATATCTTATATTATACTCTGGAAAAGAAACCCGGCCATCTCTTATTATATCTATTGAATTAAAAACGCAACCCAGAAGTATGTTTATCGACTGTAGTCAATTTGATACGTCCTGTTTGAGAAAAGATGTATAAGCAGGTGTATGACCTAAAGTGCGTTAATGGTTCCGTAGTATTTATTCATTCGCGTCCAAAGTGCCCAAACAAGCAAATATCGAACCCTTCGAAATCCATTACCAATGCGGGAATCAAATAGCCTGTCCTGGGAAGTGTTTCACCAAGATGAGAAATACTCTAAGGACGACTTTAAGATCGACTGGGATCCCTTCTTATGCGTAATAATTCATAATAATGAGCGCATTCAGCGCGAGAATTGATACCAGTCGAACTTAAAGTCGTGCGTAACTTTAAGAACGATTTGGTGAAAGACCGCCCTGGGCCCCGTAACATAAAGAGTTCAAATCAATCGTACGATTGATATCAATCGCAATTCTATGGGAAATCATGTATACAAGTTTGTGATTTATCGCAAAAGTGACTGTATCTCTTTTATGGTACGGGCCCCTGGGTGGTGTTTCACGGAGACTGTTATCCGTGCTTGTGTTTTATTGATCCATGATTCAGCGCCAAAACTGTTTTGAAAATCGTTCATAAAATGTCCTAGTACTTGGTGAAAGTCGGGGGAGATGAACAGGATGGAGGACTGGTGTACAGCCTGCGGACTACACGATGTATTATTTCAAGATAATCACTTTAATTAAATTTTTATATTGTCCATCTGCCTTGTCACGAAACATCGATTTTTTAAATGTTTAATAGTTTATAAATGAGTAAACAGATGAATACGCTAAGATTAAGACTTGATAGCGTTAAGAGTAGTATTAATTGCATTTCACATTGATGATCAATTAATGTCAGACATGTATTATCCTCTGACGTAAAGTCATATTTCGCATAGCAACGGGACTGTGTTAAGTGAATGAAGCAAATATTCACTAAGCGTCGCACTTATTCCGAACAAAAAGTCTCAAATATTAAAGTACAGTTTTATTTTCATCAATAGCCATTATCATAGAGCAAAAGTAAGACAACTTGTTGGTTTTCAGCAATATTGCCAGAGAAATGCAATCGAAAAGGAGAACAAACACCTAAAAATGCTAATATCCCGTCTCGATTTGATCTCAAATCTATATACGGATCATATTGCGCTCTTTCCTTCAGCCATACTTGCCGCCGGATCGACAGTAAATGGTGATTTGATATGTATACTTCACTACTTTGCACCAAATTTGTTCGCCCTTAGGAAAGTTACATTTATGAACATCGATCGGCAAAACAGATATAATTTTGTGCACCAGCTGCCATGAAGGTCTTAATAAAATCTACTGGTCTGGATGCATCATTCAATTTCTCAGAATACCTTTTCAACAGAACTACGGATCAAGAGATGGGGGCCCAATTACATTGTAATTTTCTTCACATTGCTATTTGTCTGCCCTAACCGTTCTCACGAACACACTTATCATCCTGCTAGCGTTCTACTGTGAAAGGAAGTTGGGAACTTACACCAACTGGTATATCCTAAACATCACCATCGCCGACCCTGTTGTTGGATTATTTTGCATGCCATTTCGGTCCACCATACTACTCTACGGTAAATGGAACTTCCGTAAGGTGCCGGGTATCCTGTTTCTAGGCTTTCAGAACTCTGTTCTATGTGTATCTGCATTTGGTGTGGTTGTTATCTGCATAGATCGTTACATAGCTACGTTCTCTCCCATCAAGCATCACCAAGGGAAGAGTATTCGTAGGGCAACCGCTGTGAACATCTTTACATGGGCCTTATCATTCGCAATCTGGATATCCATGACTTGCGTCTGGGATTTCGTAAAACCAAACGATGCTTTGACGTACTCTGGTTTTCCAAGACCAAATTACACGTTATCTTCCACTTCCAGCCTAATTGTCTTTCTGTTGCGATTCGGGTTTCCTTTTATGATCATTACTGGGTTTTATCTTAGGATTTACTTCCGTGTAAAGAGCTATCTACGGTAGATGTAACAATGTAAACGGTGATGGAATGCGTATGACGGGACGTCTGTTGATCACAAAATTGAAGAAAGTGCCCATGGTGAATTTTCTAGAGGTGCTGAGCATTGCACTGCAATATCATTCAACTCTATAAACGTAAAGAAGCAATATTCTCCGTCATCTATAACCAAAGAATTGAACAATTATTGTGTGAATTATGGAATTGGATCCATACAAACCAATTTCCAAAGCAAATGCATGAAAACTGACAACATTCCTTTGGGATTTGATGAAGGTCGGTCTCCATCAGAACTACCAGATCGCAAGTCCCGGAAAGAATCAACCACCGAGAGCCGGAAAGCAATGAAAACTTTTACATTTGTCATTCTCGGCTTCTAAGTCACCTGGTTGCCTAATGCTGCAAACCTCACAATTTATTCCATTTCTTCAGACTTGTTCGGCATTATCAAAAGCGTCATTAATATGAAGGAAGTATTTGGTTGGATCTCCTTCAGTAATAGTTTGATCAACCCTGTGGCTTGTGTCATGGCTCAACCGCTCATTCAAGAGACTGTCATGAAGATAATACTTTGTAAAATGTCCCCATGACTCGTACAGATGCAAATGCATAAAACATTTTTTTTAAGAAAAAAAAATCTTCTGAACTGAGAGCTGACAATTGAGTAACCTTTTCTTTTTTTATATATATATATATATATATATATATATATATATATATATCAATGCACGGTGAGAAAGGGATGAAATATTTGGCATTAAAACATTGGGAGCACCCTTTGGTAATATTGCAAGAGTACCTTTTCCACAGTGTGCAATGTGTGATTTTTAATGCAGCTGTATGGTTGGAACTGACATTATGAGGGAACGCTTTATTCGAAGTCAAATGCGGCGAGCTGTTTTCGAACGGTAGGCGGATTTTTAAGACATAACACATGGACCATGTAGACTCCGTGTCCGAGAACGCTGGCAACGCGTTTCCCGAAATAAAAATATGTTACAGTCATGAAAGGGGGTTACCTGTTTCGTAGAGATGAAGTACCGATACTTCTCATGCACAAATATGCATTTCTTGAAGAAAAAAAAAGAAAAAAAAAGGTTTTGCAATGAAAAATTATTCATCGATATGCTAAGGCCTAGTCACACCTTTGCGGTTTTAGCCTGCGTAGGCCCAGCGTTTTTTTACCATTAAAACGCTCCCTGGACACACAAATACGCGAACCAGACGGTGGACTGACGTTTGGCGTACGTATGCTCATTGAGCGCATGCCGAACGTCAGTCCATCGGCCGTCTCATCCGCGTATGCTATGCGTCTGGTAGCGTGTTTAATTTCCATAAACGCTATGCCGTCGCAGGCTAAAAACGCAAAGGTGTGAGTCGGCCTTTACATATCCGCTGACCAGGTCAACGGAAGATCTTATGAATAAGGGAGTGTACAAGGCAGTAGATTGTCTGCCTTGGAATGAAGCGATCATTCATGGCGCGGGTTTGATACCCCCACAGCAACAGCGTTTTCAAATCTTTGGTAACATATTGCACCTTCATATGTAAAGTACTATTGTACATATTTCGTTATAATGTGCGATATTACACCGTAAACGTTGCTCCAAATGGTGCATTATTTCTTACCCTTCAAGATACACAGTTGCATCTTCCTTGTGTGGAATGGTTCTGAGAGTAAACCCCAATAGTAAACAAATAAGAAGCCTCAGAAACTAAACGGTCCCAAGGATGTTTGAATGTATCATTATGATCTCTTCGAGAAGGGACCGCCCTCAAACCTCCCTCAAGTCCCCCTTCTTATCTTTCGCAAAGTAGAATTGTCTCTACTTAGTCCGATTTTCCCATCCATCATACGTCCTACCTGTCTACGCCTTGCCATCAACATCAAAGAACAACTCTTAACTGATACATACCTCACCAGGGTTAAGGCCCCAGCACACCAAACACGGCACGGCGTAACGGCACGGTATTTACGCGCTATCTTGGTTGTTATTGGCCAGCGCGCTCCTCCGCGCAAAGGATGTGTAACAATTGGCCAATCAACAGGGAGACATCGCGTAAATACCGTGCCGTGTTGCCGTGCCGTGTTTGGTGTGCCCGGGCCTTTAGACTCTGCAAGATCTCGAAATTTACAACCGATCCCAGCTGCACAGCTTGTGATTTCTATTATGAAGAGACGGTTTGCCATCTAATGAGTGCTTGCGACTCTTATTCCACCGGAAGAAAGATCCTTGTGGCGCAATTTCGAACTGTGGCTCATGAGGAATTGAGAAGCAGCCCAGGTGTCAGTCTGCTTCTTGCTCCTACAACACTTATCCTTCTGGGTGGTATTAATAATCAAGTCACACAAAATGTCCTTGCAATTCTTCCTAAAGCTGTGTTTTACGTGACAGCGAATTATAGACCAGAGCACTGCATATTGTAACTGACATAATTACATGTTACCTCTCAAAGCTTAGATCTGTGCATAGATCCAATTCCATGCCCGGTTTGCTTCTGAGATAAAACTGTAATCGAAATACATGTATAGATCATGTCAAATTTTGTTTAGGACTTGTAAACTAGTTCTCATTGATAATGCTATTTTCCAAATTCATGCATGACAACTAGTCAAAATGATTGTTCAATAATCTATTCATTTTCCCCAATCAGGACATGTCTCCGCGGGAACAATATATTACCAATTTAATAGGCTCTTTGATAATTGATATGACAGATCAAATATATTCAAATTCAATATGATATAATACCTACAGAAATATCAAAATCCTGTTGAATGCTCCAAATAACGATCATTGATATCACTCAACTGACGTCATAATTTCGACCGAACAGAGATATGGAACCCGCTCATATCAGTCGTAAATAAAACTCTTTTCATTTATCAGCGTTTTGATTGACGTGTGCCCTTTAACGCTCTCAATAAGAAATGATTTTAATTAATTCCGCTAAACAGTCGGAAACCGATTATTCATATATGTGGCTATACCATTTTGTAATATCATTGATAATGAACGGAATCATTGAAACTAATCACAGATAAAAATGTCTCACTAAACGTTGAGCGTGATATCTGAAAGCTTAGATTCAAACTTTGGGTCAAAAAATAGATTAATACGTCATATAACAAATACGTATGTGTATATGCGTGCTTGAAAATAAAATTAGCTCATAATGGGATGTATATGGTAAGAAAAGCTGATTACGTTTCTGTCGAACGATATAGATATGATTGTTAACTACAGGGTGAGTAAAAAAAATGTCCCCCAACTTTGAAGCTGTCCTGTTCGGAATCTAAAATTATTATCCTGAATTTGATGGTGTGTCCTGAAAGAGTACTTTACAAAGAACATTTTGGTACCATTTTTATGTACATTATTGCATGCATGACTGAACAAGTTCTTGAGGAACAAAATGTCACTTGCGCCAAGTGACTGGGTGAAGACAAAAACAGCCTTTGGTCGTGCGGCAGTTGGACAGATAATGGCAAGCTCAAACAAGCATTTGCAATTACACACACACACGCACCCACCCAACCACACACATACACATGCACACACACACACACACAC
>BQKZ01011947.1:2290-13459 GCA_036244855.1 Temnopleurus reevesii | reverse complement strand
AATACTTCTTTTGCAGCCTAAAATTTGACTTTCCAAGATTGTTGGGTTATGTTGAAGAGTACTAAATGTTAGAACTTATCACCAATCAATTAAGCACAAAGATTGGTCATGATAGGCGCATTTATAGTTATTCCAATAATAATTCTTCTATTCCGGCCTCGAACTAATGGACTGTGCGTTCAAAATTCAAAACAGCCGCTAACCCCTCGTTAACCAATAGCGCAAGAGTCTCTCTCAGTGCGTATTCCGCATGGTGTGGCAGTGTATTGAAATGCGCACTGTATGTGCTCTTATGTTTTGTGTGTGTGTGGTACCGTAATATGCTAGGAGTATCGCGATACCGTTGGTGTCAAGATGAATTATGATGGAATAGATTTTTATTTGAATTAAATATTCTGGACTACATTCGACCAAAATGCTTCATAGAGATTATTATTTTGGCATATCTGAGGTACACAACAAGTTGTAAGCATAACCGTAATGTGTGCAAATGTAGTTTTTTACCTTTAAGATCTCTGGTAGCTACTCGCATTGTTTACATTTTAGGGCCTTCCTAAATGAAACCTATCTAATTGAAACATGAAGTATATATTTATTCATTTATACTTATCTCTCTGTCTCTATTATCATTTTATCTTTGAAAATAGAAGTCCAATTTCGAAATGTTACAAGTACTCTTACGGTACATTTATTTTATTCATTTTGACCAGAGGCTGCCTTTTTCTGACCTAAATTATTTATGGCAATTTGACATGATCATACATTTCAGAAGTATCCATGTTTGTTCAATCAACAAATAGAATTGTACATAAGTGTAATTTCATTATATACAAATGAATTACGTCTAGATTAGATGTGTTTTCAATGTAGGCCTACTTACATAATTATTCAATTCTGCAATCCTGTCAGTCATATTATTTATGTACACTGATAGATGTATTACCTTCTGAATATAGTAAAACATCAAATCAAACAATCTATAATTTATTTTATCTCTGTGTATTTTTTCTCAAAACTCTTATTGAGGTAGTAAAAGATCGAGAAATGAGAAGGGCATTTACATTCTCTTTATAAATTTGACATGAATATGGTTCTATGAATTTTTAGGTTTGGTCATAGTATACCATAACCACCTATGGCAGAACTATTTGGAACACTAAGTTGAACCAGGGTAGTGTGTCACCAAGATTTTAAGATTGATTGGTATCCATTCTTGTGCTATTCATGATTGGTATCCATTCTGCTGCTATGCTACAATGATCGATGATATTGTACGTCTTATAGATAGATAGATAAATTTTATTTCAACACGGTAAAAAACCCAAACAGATACAGAGTATGGTTTACATTGGGGCCGTGCCATTGGCAGAATATACAAGGTAAAATGACACTTCGATTAATATATATATATAATACAAATTAAGAGCAGAACAAGTAACAATTGATACCAGTCATTCTTAAAGTCTTTCTTAACTTGGTTAAACACAACCCAGGACTATCGTCCTAAATACCGCATCCTCCATTTAAATTCTCTTTATGAATTTGACATCGTATGGTTACGGAAAATCCCCAGTGAAGTCCAAGTCACCCATAACCTCCTTTGGCAGGACTATCTGGAACTCTTGGACCAGGGTAGTGTTTCACCAAGATTTTAAGATTGATTGGTATCCATTATTGTGCTATCGTCTTATATACATGTACATGTAACACACCCCCCATTTACATTCTCTTGATAAATTTGACATCATAGGAGCATTGAAATTGCGTTCGACTTAACTTTTCGAAAATAGTTTATATCGTGTTATATATATAAATATGTATATAAGGAGAGAGACAAGGACAGAGACAATAAGAGTGAGATGAAGAGAGAAACAGACAGAGAGCAAAAGAGAGATAGAGAGAGAGCGAGAGAGAAAGAGACAGAGAGTGGGAGGCGGGAGAAAGAGGGGAANTGGTTTCTTGCATCTCTGATCTTCTATACAGCGTCATATATCTGTAATACGTTCATCACATTTCTACAAGTGCTCACATTAACAGTAAGTCGTAATTGGAAAGAAAAGCTTTTTTTTTGAGAGAGAGAGAAATAGAATTGACATGTTAATACTAAATGAGGCAAAATATTCACAGGAAAGCAAATTTCCCACTTTACAGAATTAGAGTCATGAGTATCGTCTATACTGAATCATATCTGTAATACCTTCATCACATTTCTACAAGTGCTCACATTAACAGTAAGTAGTAATTGGAAAGAAAAGCTTTTTAGAAAGGGAGAGAGAGGGGGAGACAGAGAGAGAGAGAGAGAGAGACAAAGAAAAATCAAAGGATGAGAGAGAGAGAAAATTATCATTGTAATAAAAACAATTTACAAATTTAAAATCTTTAGTAATCACTCTCGCAATGACATGACAATGATTTTTCAAAATTTAACAAAAATGTGAAATAAAATAAAAATTTGATTTTGTGACAGGCTAAAAATGTACATGGGGGGAAATTATGATTGCAGTCAAATACATAGTCATTAGAATTTCTGTAAAGTGGAAAAGGGTTTCCATTACATTCCTGTTTAATAGTGCTGATAAATTTGACATTTGTTATCATGGTTGCAAATAGTTTCACAAAATGCTGAAATGATAAGTTTAATCCTTGTGGAATTTTTGAAGCTCTATCTAACAAAAATCTGGAAAAGTTTCAATTTCTCCTTGAAATTCTTGAAATCCTGTATAAAATGAGTAACTAATTCATATATGTTGTGTTCTTCTTTTCAGGGCTACAGCATGTCATCATACTGTCTTGTGTTATTCATGGGTACTGCTCTACACAGCGACTCACATACATTATTCTACTCAATGTGGGGTGTATTAGGGGGTTTATCTGCTGCAAAAATGGTAAGATATATGGACAAACCATTGATAAGTCCTATTCCATACTTTCTGTGTACCTTTTCCCTTCATNGAATTCATAATCGCTAGATGCACAGAAAAGAAATTTAATTTATTCGTATAACCACAAGTGGCCGTACATTAATGCTGCGAGGTTCGTCGGTATCGTGGAGTGGAATTGAAAGCCGATGAGGCATAGGGTTAAAAGACATGCAAAGGAACAACAAAAAAGGGGGGGGGGGGGGCTTTAGGCCCCCTCCCTCTCTTTCCTATCTTTCTTTCATTCTCCCTATGTCTTCTTCATTGCTCCTCCCCACTCTGTTCCCATTCTCCACACCAATCTCCGTCTCTCTCTCTCTCTCCCTTCCCCCTCTCTTTTTCTTCCTCCCATTCTCTAAAATGCTCCCATTCTTTGTTTCCTTCCTTTTCTTCATCATTATCACCACCATCATCACCATCATCACCATTATCATTACCATCGTCACCATCATCATCCTCATCACCATCATCACCATCAATCACCATCATCATCACCATCATCACCATCGCCATCATCACCATCATCATCACCATCATCACCATCATCATCACCATCATCACCATCATCATCACCATCATCACCGTTGCCATCATCATTGCTCCTCCCCACTCTGTTCCCATTCTCCACACCAATCGACGTCTCTCTCCCTCTCTCTCGCTCTCTCCTCTCCCTCTCTCATTTCTTCCTCCCATTCTCTAAAATGCTCCCATTCTCTGTTTCTCTTCTTTCAACCCCCTTTCTTTGCCCTCACTTTCCTCCCTTTTCTTCTTCATCATCATCACCACCACCATCATCATCACCAACATCATTATCATCATCATCATCACCATGATCATAGCCGCGAGATCCAGAACTACATGTATGTACAGTCAAATCTGCCTAAGTCGAAAAACTGCCAAAGTTGATGATTTTTTTGGACCAAATCACATAAAACATGCAACATTTACCTCTTTCAATTCAGACTTCTCCTAAATTAAAGATATTTGTGGTCACAAGAGATTCGACTTCGACACTCACAGTTAACTGTACAACCAAACTTCAGAACTACAAAATTAAAACAAAATTACTTTCACAACAAAAATAAGTAAGAGGCTGTTTCATATATCCCGGAAAAAACATTTATTTATTCCAATGACACCTTGATATAATCCATGACACCCAAAGATCAACAAAATAAACAAACTTATAAAATACTGTATAGCGGAAAATTTTCACAGGGGTTTAATTTTCGCGCTTTTTGCGGTGAAATTGCCGATTGCTAATTTTAGACCCACAAAAATAGTCAAAAATGTGTACAAGAAGTTATCAGTACTTCACACAGTGCATTTAGAAGTGCAACAATAGCGCTATCAATGTTTCAATCACGTGTACGTTTGGGTTTTTCATCATAATCTCTAGATTATTCAGTCATTCTTTATAATTTGTCGGCATTTAAAAGCATTCTTTTGTAGCAGTAATCCCTTTCTGTTTCCTGAAAAACCTTTATTAGGTTGGTAGATTATACTTTTCTTCATGGATTATATCCACAAATTATATACACTGTACCCCGCAAAAATGTTCATGGACTAGCCAACGCGAAAAATAAACGCCACAAAATTATCCCGCTATTAGAGTATGACACTCTCATAAGGGTATTTCCATGTGGTTGGGTCAGCTTTTTCATACGACATCCTTATAACATGGTTATCCGCTTTGTCTCTTTACCATGAAGATCAAATCAGATCTTCTTAAGCTTTGATCTATTGATGAAAAACTTGCCCTTTTTCCTCAGTAATACACATTTGAATAAGAAATATTTTGTAGATATGAAGCTGTAGGCATACAAAAATTTACCTACATTACATGGACGTTATCGGTTTTGCAGGTACAAGAAACAGCCAGGATTGTTTCATCGTGTTTTGTCGCAGCGACAAGGAGTCATTTTCCGACAGTTCCCATAGCAACTGTCAGCGATAGTGCTTTTCATCCAATCACAATCAAGGAATTCGTCAGCGTTGACTAATTGTCTCTGCGACAAATCTTAATGAAACACCCCCCAGGTGTCAAATTCGAATATGGTATGTTCTTTAAGAAATGCTTCTGGGTGGGACACTGTTTTGGGGGTAACATCATTATTGGACTGTATTTGCCTTGTTTGAAAAAGACATGGATTTAGAGTTTTGGGATGTCACAAAAATCGAACCAACCCTCTGGAAATACCCATCTACTAATAAAGGTTGGTCATAATTTGCATTTTGATTTTCAACTCAAAAATTTTGGCTCAATAATGAGCAAATTCAACACATTTTGACTTACTCATAATTTTCTATTCCACATCATTTAAAATCATCCAAACTCTTCCATTATTGATCTCATTTTTTTTCCCAATTTTGTTCGAAGAAATGTACGTATTCTTCTCGAAGCCCCCTTACACTTATGAGAATAGAAGTGAACGAAGGTTGACAAACTGGAAAATTGCAGCAAGAAGGCAACATGTTCAACTCTAGGATGAGAAGAAGTCTGTATAAGTCCCCTTCGTTGGCCTCAATTTGCATTTTAAAAAGGTGAGAAGCATTATTGTCAGAAATTGATGGAAATTTGGGGATGAACCGAAGTTATGCACAATTTCTGTAACCAACCTTTTCAGTATGATCGTCAACATTAAATATTTCCCTTTTAATTCAAATACAGTACAAAGTAATTATTAAGTACACCTAGTGAAATACAGGTATGACATACATGTAATACAGAGATATGGAAGATAAAGCATTAAGGTCCTGGTCACATAGGACCCCGGAAGCAACACGATTCACCCCGACTCTTTGTTAATTCACAGTTAACTGCCTCATAACAAATAGTCGGGTTGTGTTGTGTTGCTTCCGGGGTCCTATGTGACTGGGGCTTAAAGGGGAACCAACCCCTGGCATTATCATGCTCTCATAGAATGAAGGAAAATCATATGAATAGATTGTGGAAATTTGAGCAAAATCTGAAAATCCGCTAAGAAGTTTATCATTATGAATTTTTAAATTCTCAACGATGAAACGTTCTCTGCTGCTGATGGGGATCCAGGCGGTCAGAAAATTTGGCAGAATCTGTGACATACTTGCGAGTAACTCCTCATTCATTTTGTGTATAAAGAATTTTGAAAATGGAATAATGATAACTTAAAAATGATTGTTGAGCAAGGTTCTTGTCAAAGTACATGTACATGAAGAATCCACAAAGACATGCTATAATCAAGCGAAAAAGTTACAAATTTGTTGACTTTTCTGAAAAAAAAAGGAAATGTAAAATTTCGTTTACAGCTTGAATGAGGAGTTGTCCGATATAAACGTCACATATTCCATCTGATTACTCTCCATTCAATACGATAATTCCAGGTGTGGGTTCTGCTTTAAATACCCATGAAAAGATTTAAGAACCACCATTAACATTTTCCAGTAAATAAAGTACATGTACATTATAGCAGCACTTATATCTGAAAATTATTCATATAAACACCCTTCACCATTTTTTTGTTCACAAAATTATATCAATATGTAAATACAATATACACAACTTTAAAGCAAAGTTTTCTCGAGCGCACATAATCGGTGATTTGGGACCTATAGACAACTATCTAAGAGATTTTAAAAAGAGAGTCTACCACAAAATAATATTTCTTCAACAGGAGCAGTAAAGATAGATTAATAGAACAAAAAAAGTTTGAGAAAAATCGGACAAGTAATACAAAAAAATTATGAATTTTTAAAGTTAGAAAAATGGGCAAATCAGTGGAAATTTCCAGAGATGTTGCCAATTTTATGACATTGATGTGAATGTAATAAATGGTCAGTTGTGTACCTATGACGTCATCAGTTGCCAATTTGTCTAAATATTTAAACATTCATAACTTTCTTATTACTTGTCCAATTTTTCTAAATTTTTTGTTGTTCTGTTCATCTAATTTTTCTGCTCCTGTTGAGGAAATATTATTTTTGGGTAGACTCTCCTTTTAAGAAAGACTTGGTGAATCACCACCAAGGACGGTGTTTTACCAAGATAAGAAAGACTTTAAGGACGACTTTACATTCGACTGGTACCAGTTCTTGTGCTGAATGATCGAGAATCTTGCCCGTATCACACTTGAACAGTATACTCCTGTGTTTCTTAAAGTTGTGCGTAACTCTAACAACGATTTGGTAAAACACTGCCCAGGTGTGTGTGATAGGTCATATTTTCTCTGTTCCGACTTCAAAATAAGTATAGGCTTTCCCGGCCAATTTCATTGAAGTTTCATTCAAATAAACAAATTGATGTTCAGATTCGAAAGACTTATCGTAAAGCCGCCTGTACCATGAATAATTTTCTTTTAATTTATCATGCAATTAAGTTTTACATTATTCCTTAGATGTTACTGATTCAATTAAGAGGGATATTTATTCAAACTAACAGAACAAAGTGGTTATTTAACTTAACAACAATCAAAAGGTCATTTGATTTCAGCTTGAATTTGAAAACATTTCTTGCGCTTTTTTAATTTGATCGTTCATATTTCTACGCTGAAATGAGGAAAATGTGAAATCGCATGCCAATTAGGTCAAATCAACTCCCTACAAGGTGATTAAAGGTATAGATTCATAATGGTTGGGATGCAGAAAGTGATGTGAAACGAGCTGATGTATTCACAAGTTGCTTTACATATTACATAAATATAACTGTGTACGAAATAAGGAGAGAAAATTGTACGTATTCTGTATTTTACGTTTAACACGCCAATCAGCCATGATTCCTACGGTGTGCTAAGTGCCCGGAATGGGCGGAGCGATCGGTGGTATTGTCTATGGTGTGTGAGTTCGCATTCATTTTGTACGTGAAGCATGTAGTGCTACGGAGAGGGATCGCAGCATCATTTTTTTATTTTGCGATATTTAAGCCATTTCTTGATCGATTTTACTCAAACAAACTATGAACATGCTCTATAATTTGCCATTGAAAAACTGAATTATAGTAATACTCTTACTACAGCTCACAAAGTAGTTAAATATCTGAAGCGCCATCCTCCCAAAATCTGTTTAATGGTTGATCTCAAAGGCCATTCAAATTCCTTCTAAATTGAATAATTTCATGTTGAAACTAATGAGATTTTGATGAAATTGCATGGGAAAACCTATACTGAATATGAAAACTGTGGCTTACAACAAATATACAAAATTCATTATAGTAAAGTAAGATATTTCATTAACATTCTTAATAAATGCATGATTTACAGTACAACTTAACATACAGAAAGAGTTTTTTTTTAATTCTTGCCTTATCCCAACATGGATAAACACTGATTCACAGTGCCTTACCGAGAAGCTGTGAGAAAAAATATCACAGGTATTCTCGGGTAGGAATCGAACACACGATCTTCTGATCACTAGACAGGTATCTTACCATTTTTTCGGTAAAGGAATGTCAAGGGTTATCTATGGTGGGATAAGGCAAGAATTATTTTTTTCAATTATTTATCTATCCAACTCAAAAATCATTCAATTGATATACAGAAATAGCTTACTCATCACGTTAATTACTAATTGTCAACATCTCAGAAAAAAATACTTATTGCCAAGCTGTTCCACTTTCTTAGAAAATACTACATGTAACACTATATAAACTATTTTAAAAAAATAAAGTCGGTCGAAGGAGAATAGATCCGTTCGCCGTGAATAGAACTGTGCGGACACAACAATGACAAGCCGGTTACGATTTGAATAGCATTACAAAAGAACCAGTGAAATGGTGTTCGACTTTATCTTTTTTTAAATAGTTTGTATCATGTTATGTACTTCTCAACAAACAGACTCACCGTACTTACATAAGGCAAAAACAATTGTTTGGTTTCCCTCCACCGCCCGACACTCTGAAAATGACTTAACCTGAATCTTTTTATGTCTTTTTTTTGCTTTTCACTCAAAATAAAAAAACGCAGAAAAATTCTATATAAACATGAACAATCCAAACTGAAAAGCTATAATTATTAATCAAATTCAAGATCAAAATTATGATATACAAACTGAAAAGTCATTTTCAAACACTTTTTGAAAGTTCACTCCATTCTAAGTCCTAATTTCTTCATGATCAGGGTTTGAAAAATTAAAAAAATTATTTTAAAAAAATTTTCCGACCGACCGATGCTCCATTAAAAAAAAAAGGCATTCTTATTAGGTAACCATACAATTTTTTTCCTTGGCCTAAAGTCGCAACCAAACGTAAGTTGCTGTTGATCAGCAATCGCCAATAAAAAACATTATGGATGAAAATATTCACTAAAATGGCCATAAATCCTTAAATTGGCAATGGAAATGTCATTTGGAAATCACTACTTCAAGCAAATTGGCAACTTTTAACTTTTCAAACGCTTTTTGATGAAGAAGATTCAATATGGTAGCATAACATTAAGTTGGAAAGTTCTAAAAGAGAAATTAATGTAGGATAGGAATAGTGATTAAATTTGTTGTAGAGTAATTCTTGTCCTGAATGGGTTTAACAGTCCATAAAATTTGAAAATCAAATAGAAGAGACATTGTCATAACTATATTTCAAAGATTCCAAACAAATTATCCACAACGTTCTGTCTCCCGGCCAAATTAGAGACACCTCATGCAAATATTGTCAGATTTTTCTGATGTGGAATTGCCCTTTGGGGTGTTGCTCAGAATCAACTGCAAATCAACTGCAACTTTGGAAATTGTAAGACACATTTTCATTCGCTCGCGGTGTGCGCATTGAACAAGACGCGCATGAAACAATGATTTTGATTGGCGTATTCCGATCAACTGCAACTTGCAATCAATTGCAACCTTTGAGCAACACCCCCCTTATATTGTACTGCAATAATTGACAACATTTTAATCTTAATGGATTGATGTCCATGCTCTTGATTTCAATAACAAAATCATAATTATTTTTTTATTTGCATATTAAAGGGAAAACAACAATCAGAATTATCATGCTCTCACTAGGTGAAAAAAATTCAGATGAACAAACTTGGAAGTTTCGAGCAAAATCGGACAACCCCTTCAAAAGTTATGAATTTTCAAAGTCACAGAGATATGACGATCCCTATCGCTCATGGAGATCCGTGCAATCGGCGAATTCGACGGAATCTGTGACGTCATGTCGGATAACTCCTAATTCACTCTGCATACAAAATATCACATTTCCTCCCTTTTTTCAGAAAAGTCAACAAAATTCAAATTATTGTTGTGTTTTAGAATTTCTTTACCGATTCTGCATGTATTCTGAGAAGAATCATGTTTCAACATTGTTCTAATTTTTACGATTATTTTTTTATTATTAATTAATACATT
Organism: Temnopleurus reevesii; assembly: GCA_036244855.1. Lineage (NCBI taxonomy): Eukaryota > Metazoa > Echinodermata > Echinoidea > Temnopleuroida > Temnopleuridae > Temnopleurus > Temnopleurus reevesii. The sequence goes on along the minus strand of BQKZ01011947.1, from coordinate 3,224 downwards.
TTTACAGTTTGTTCATCTGATTTTTCTTCATTCAATGAGAGCACGATAATTCCAGGGTTTGGTTCCCCTTTAAATCATATTAAATTTACCAAATTTTGACCTTTCATATAATTGTATATAGATGATGGGAAGTGGCTTGATCACACTATTTGATGTGTTGATCTGTTGAGGGAAAGAGAAATAAAAGAAATGAATAGTCAGTTGAGAACTCTCAAAATAATAATAAGAAGAATAACAATGATAATATCAATTGTAATACAGTCAAACCTTGCTATAAAGAGCACTGATAACAAGGTAATTATCCAGGGTCCCGTAACATTAAGCTTTGCGATTAATCGCTATTTGATTTTGCGATCGATTGCAAACTTTTGTATTTGCCATAGACTTGTGATTGATATCAATCGCTATCAGATTAGCAATTAATCGCAAACCTTTATGTTACGGGGCTCTGGTCCCATCTCTTTGTATTTTATCGTATTCTGACCCCGATATAACAAGGTTTAAATATAGAGAGGAAATTCCTCTGGTCCCAATGACCTCGATATAACGAGAATAGACTGTACTAATAACTGTCACGGCAATAATGATAATTGTAGTAATTATAATACTAGTTATTATCTCTCCTGCAAGCTTATTGGTCAATTCTTCTGAGAGATAATAAACATTATTCAAATATCCCGAGCTATATGAGAAAGTGTATTGGAATTATATTGCTGAGGACGGGCTGGCAATACTATCTTTCCGAGGAGCAAAGCCCCCAAAGAAAAAGTTTCATTTGCTAGCCCATCAAAAGAATCATAATTCCAATATACTTTCAGAGTAACTGTTTAGGATATTTGATTTATATCTCTTTGAAAATTTCAAACTTACTCAGTTACTCGGCCCAGCTAGCTGTAGTGTTTTAACCCTAATCAGGCCGGGGGGGGGGGGGGTA
>BQKZ01011946.1:4472-15729 GCA_036244855.1 Temnopleurus reevesii | reverse complement strand
GCACCAGATTCGACAAAGAAACCTTTTTAAGGCAACAGTGATTTTAATTTTCAATATTTTTTTCTTCGAATCTGAAGAACCAAAGAACCAAAATGACATTTAAATGCATTATTTGCTTCAAATGTCAGTTTTGAACTTCTCTCATGCATGGTTATCTGTGTGAATTTGTACTTGTGCTGGGGATGTTTGCAATGTATGGCATGCTCATACTGACTAGCTGCCAAAGTTAGGATAGGGGGTAGGGCATCCAGATGCTTTTAAAGAAATACAGTCTAATACAGTCGTTATAACAAGGTTGTTGGGACCAGAGAAATCACCTCTTTATATTGTTCAAAGCCTTGTTATACCAGGGCCAAAATACAATAAAATACAAAGAGATGGGACGAGGAAAATTACCTTGTAATAACAAGTCTCATTATATCAGTGCTCTTTAAAACGAGGTTTGACTGTATAAACTTTCATTTTTTCCTTTTGAATTGTGCAGGTATAATTAAAAATCTAGATCTATCGAGATTGAGGTTAATGAATTCCTTGGGAAAATCTAAGGATTCTATCCTTTCATTCTTCCACCCCAAAATCCTTCTTAATTCTCTCTACATTTTGTCTACCTTTCATAGATCTGTGCGTTTGACAGCAAGACCCTAAATCAATGAAGATGGGATTCCGACGCAGTGAATACGGTCGTCAGTACAAGGAGCCAGCCTGGGATTCCTATCAGGACTACTACAGGGAACAAGTCTCCTACAGGTATCCTACAGTAGATCTTCAATAATATTGTGAAACCTGTTGTCACTGTAAATGCTGAGAATATTATACCTGGACCAGTGAACTTATTGGGTTCTTTTTGTCCTCAGATTTAAAGTGATAGCAGGTAAAGCAAAATATTTTGACTTGCACTGACTGTCCACTGGTCGGCATCCCATAAGGGTACTTCCTTTTCGGCTGCTACTGTCAATCGGTTGTAAATTACATGACTTTTGCTCTATAATGTACTTCTGAGCTGAAACTTTTGCTAGGTTTGCAATAATTCAAGTTCATGTACTCAGAAGGCCCATAGTTTTCATGTCAAAAGATGCAACATGATCACCTATTGCGAGTAAAAATATAAATTCAAGGAAAAGAGAGGGGAAGTTTTCAGAATATCACATCTGATATAATGAGATTAAAGTCATTTTGACAGTCCCAATTGTCATACTGGGATTATAATGTACACAATAAGTCAGAATTGTTTAGTTATCTGTTATACCTGTTATCACAATAAAGCTGAGATAACATTGGGATCACTTGGTTGGGCCATAGCCTTTGTTGTCGGCATTTTACCAGTTAACTAAATATGCCGAGCTGCACTGTATGTGAGGTTCATGCAACTAGAATCGTTTTTGTAACATGTTTACTTCAGGGCCTACCGCAGACAGCTGGAGCACCACCACAACTTTGTGGAGTGGGACTGGGAGACGGAGAGTGAAGCAGGGGACGGTGGACGAGACCGGAGGTCCAGAAGACCAGAACAGGTCCAGGCTGCAGGAACAAGCAAAGAGGACCAATGGACCAGACCAGTGAGCGAGGGACAGGCCATCGCTGCAAGGGGACTGTCAGACAGAGAGGTACAGACTCCCGATTGGAGTGATGAGAAGAAAAAGACGAGGAGGAAACCTGAGCCAACTACTCCCAGCAGAGGTAATTAGAACAAACATCTGATTGTGGATAGGAATAGCATTATTATTACCTAAAAGATGATGTCTAGTCACCAATTAGATTGTTTCATTTTCTTTTTTAAAATTTGTATTGTTTTTTTCTTTTACAGGGGGGAGGGGAAACTGCTATTTGACAGAGTTGGAAGGTGTTCCAAATCAGGTGAAATATCGACAGGCATTATTATTGACCTAGATCTCCCAAATTATTACCAGCTGAGGTCTGTTGATTTAACAAGAACAACTGCATGTTATTTGCAAATTTCAAGTGTCTTGAGCATAACAATCAGAGTGGACATAATTTTCATGTAATATCATTACAATTTGCTTGTTATTTTGACATTTTATTCCAATCAGGATTGTCCAAATAAGAGAGGAGAGTCCCTAGATGACATAGAGACCCAAGACTAGCATATGAAGGGTGCAAGCAGGAAAAGGAGGGGCATACTACCGTTTCCCCTGCTTGGTTGGGTTTTAAAATAGAAATCATGCAAGTTCTTATTACACTCTGGTCTATTCACATCTTGTTGTTTTGATGTCCTATTTCATCCCGGACTATCCAAACAAGGGAGGAAGGTCCCAGAGACGACACCAAGGCCCAACACCAGCCTTGAGAGGGTGCGAGCTGGAGGAGGAGGAAGGGGTAGCAGACCAACCACTGCTTATACTTGGCTGTATTGTAAATGATTATTTTACAAGCTCTTGTTTCAATATGGTCTAATTAAACCTTATTGTTTTATTGTCTTTTTCCATCCAGGACTGTCCAAGCGAGAGAGGAAAGTCCCAGAGACAACGCCGAGACCGAAGACAAGCCTTGAAAGGGTGCGAGCAGGAGGAGGAGGGGCGGATGGTAGCAGACCACCCTTGCTCCCTTTTGGCTGGGCTGATAGCAAGAGAGATGTGGGATGCAAGAAGACTTTTAACATCAAGGCATCAGCTCATGGAGATGTAAGTGATTGGGATAATTCTTTGACATCACATTGATAACAGTTTTATATCAGATGATTGTTATGTAAGGGAATGACAGATATTTTGATTAACTTCTTTGTTTTATAGGTCAAACTTCCCTATTAGTAAAATTACGCAAAATATATACTCTATACCGTTTGAAAGTAAAATTTCTCCCTAGTCAGACAAATTTGCTGTTCCAAAAGGCAGTGTTACCTATCCATGCATATTAATTTCAAGATCCATCACATTGATTTGATGCATTGTTTTGTCTTGCTAAAAATTTAAATAAATAGTTACATTAAATTATCACTGACAGAGCATATTTTTGTTTAAAAATCTTTTGATAAATGCAGAATACGCAGGTATTCCCCGCTGCCCTCCGCGCCATGAGGCGGAACGAGTATGCCATCCAGTATCGCGAGGAGCAGAAACGACGAGAGAACTTGAAGGTGCGAAGACTGCGTGCCGCATTCAACGTCCCTCCTCCCGACGATACCCTATGGACGACCGAATATCAGAGGAACTATACCGGGTCAGCGAATTCTACTAGGAGATCAGGCCGCAGATGATCTTTTGAAAAAGATTCATATTCAGACACTTGGGGAATTCTCAAAGGTGGTTTATTTTATTCCATGGATTTAATCTTGTTCAAAACAATGGGTAGGGTTAAATTTAAGCTCAAGAATCCTTCACTTAGAGCAACTTTGCCAAAGTCGATTCTCTTGGGACCACAAAAATCAGTTTAATATGATTTTTTCCAAAAAATCCCAATGGCAATTATTGGACTTAGACGGAGTTGACTGTACATAAAAGTGTTTCACAGAACATTCCTGTGTGGCAACAGGATGATTTCCTGATAGATGCAAATTTTATGTGTGTTTTTGTACATAAGAGTTGTTCTTGACAACCATAACACTTGCCAAAGGTTTGCCTGACATAGCAACAAGTAATGTATACACACTGGATTCAAATTATTGTAGTCCGATTGTTAGGTCCAAGAAATACCTTGTAACTTTAGCAAAAAACATGCATAAATTTGAATCTATTCGTGAACCGGCCTATTAGTCAATCCCATTTACGCTCAAATCTCACACAATCCCTGATTTGTTGGCGATTAATCCTTTGTATGAAATAAACCACCTTCGAAAATTCCACTCAGTGTACAAATATACAGCTCTGAAAATGTAACTAAAGGCTGCAATAGCATGCCAAAAGAAAAATCATGTATATAAAAACATGATCAGCTTCAGAATGAAAATACTCGGTTATATTGTTTGGCTGTTCTATATTTGAAACATCACTATTGCTGTTACAAGATCATGTTAATTGATTTAGGGGCATCGCATACAGTAGACATAATGTAAATTTAATGTGGGGTATAATTTGAATCATAAGTGCCAACAGCTACAGATTATGTATGAGGATAGAAATTAAAATGTGAATTACCAAAAGCTGAACCAGATAGTTCCTTATGAGAGAGAAAATATGATGATACCCATATGCTTCCTCTCCTCAGAAAAAAGTGTCTGAGCTGTAAAGTGATTTACATTATTAAATTTCTTACATGAATATTAATGAATTGTTACCATATATGGGAACATATTTATGCACAGTTTTTTTGTAGACCAAATGCAAGAAAATTCAGCTGTCAAATTTTGCAAAAATTTAACAATTTGTTTGTTACTCATTTTATTAAATAGTTAATTTCCTTCTTGATAAAACGGGTTGACTAATCTTAGGAAGTGTATCAGGTATCTGAATCCTCTTTCATGAGACAATGCAATTAAACTTACAAATTACGAGTGCAATTAGTAAAACAATACCTAACTGTGAAAATGAGGGACAAATGAATTTGAAAAAGTAAACAACTTTAATCCCATCCTTCACAACATTTTTCACAAACAAAAGAATATATATTTCCTGTTTATTCAATGAACAGGTGCTTGCTCTTGATTGAGTAATCTAAATTTCGATCAGGCTCCAAGTAATGCTAAACTGCTCAATCCCTTACATTCAAACTAAACAGCAGTCTACGTTTGATTGACAAAAGTATATTACACAGGAAATACCAGTAGATATCTACACATGTAGATTACTAACAATGGCACTCTTGGAATGACGAAATCTACAAAGAAAATTCCAATGTGGTTTTAACTCGTGTAGATTACTTTCTTAAAATAGAAATTGGTGATATACACATACCTGGAATGAAGAGATGTACAAGGAGTAATTTCTTGGTTAGAATATGTAAACAGGGAGGAATGTGTAACATACAATACATCAATCAGTGGTTTTAAGGTGTGGCCTAGTGTTATCTGCTGTCCTAACCTACTGTAAACCTCGGTTTTGATTGGATAGAAGCCTGGCCCCAGATTCAAGAATTTTATAACATAAGCTTGAAGCTGTTGGTCTTCTACAGGAGGGTTTTTCATGAAGCTTGTTGCATCGTCAAGCAGTCATTTTCTGACAGATACCATAGCAACATCAGGTGCTAGCTTTGCTTCAAAGGTTTCAATGATTTTATGACAAGGGTCCCAGTTGTCACCATTTTTATCTTTTCCATCCATGAGATTTGTACAGCTCCGATTCTGAAAGGGGTTGCACTTGCACACTTCGCAATCTGCTTTAATATAGATGGCCATGTAGAGCCAGAGATAGTGCTTTTCATTCAATAAAATAGTCACTGCAACAAGCTTTGTGAAACACCCTCCAGAAATCCTTTTGGACTGAATTACCAACTGATGTTAAATTGACAGCTTGTGCTTCTACATAAAACAAAAAAAAATCATGAAAAAGTTGAATTCTATCTCTTTCAATTTATAGCGGGATGTGAGATTAATGTAGAAGGGGAAAAAAGCATGGATAGATTATTTAGGGAACTTGTATCAGACGCAAATGATAATTCTGATATTTCTCAATCTCTAACAAGATATGGGCAATGTTTTTTTATATTTATGTATGGGGGGTTACATTAAATCAAATAGATTTTCAAAATTAATTGATTCAAGTGATTAGTACCCATAAGATGCATAAATAGAATAATAATATCTGCTTCCAACATAGTACCAAAGATGTATTTCTTGAGATTTTCCATATTGCTGAATTATGTTTCAATAGTTTAGTAAAATGTAATACACGAAAGTTAGCCTGTTTGTTGGTTGCAACTGTCAACCAAGTACAGTCATTACTCGTTGTAACGAGGTCCTTGGGACCAGAGTAATTATCTCTTTATATCGAAACCTTGTTATATCGGGGCCAAAATACAATATGAAATATGAAATACAGTATGAAACTGCAGCTGTATCATAGCTTCAAGTTAATGCCAAATTTGTACATGACATATTGGTATAATTGTAAATACAGTCCAATCTCATTATAAAGAGCACTGATATAACGAGATCTCGTTATAAAAAGATAGTTTTCCTGTTCCCATCTCTTTGTATCGTATTGTATTTTTGCCCTGATATAACAAGGACCTGCTTATAACGAGATTTGACTGTATATCGGTTTGCATGAAGATAGCAGTACTCCACATACATTATAAAATTGCAGCTGTATCATAGTTTCAAGTTATTGCCAAATTTGAACATGACATATTGAATGAAATGAGTATGTATAATTGTATAATTGTAAATATAGATGTATAACCAAATTGCCTGACAGCTCATATCATATTACCATCACAACTGCTTACTAGTGAAATAATGCTTTGTTGTGTAATACAGACAAGATTTAAAATAGTGATTACTAATTTTCAATAAAGTGATATAATATTCAGAAAATTCATTACGGATGATGTGAATTTTTTATGTTTATATCTTTTATTAAAAGTAAAAATATAAACCACAATGATTACAAAGGTATCATCGTAAAAGAATTTTAAAAAATGCAGCTAGGATGATTTGACTAGTGTGTCAGTGTACAGAGTGGACCAAATAATTTGACACCATTCAATCCCTCATGCACTATGACCATTAGAAATAAGAAATTGGACAAAATAAATGGTGCACATTCAATCCTTCATGCAATATGACCATTAGAAACTACAGGATAGGGGGAAAGAAAGATAGAGGGAATACAGATTCTTTTTACAACTTCAACTTCATTGAAGAACTGACAAAAAACATCACAATTCTTCATTATAATAACATTTATTGATATGTGACAAATATTTTCATTTCATTGTTACATTCTTCTCTGGTAGGATAACATGGCATTTTCTACACATCTTTCTGTTCAACAATCATACAGACTTGTTTGTTACATTGCATTTCTACACAGAGAAAGATACAAGATTAAAACTATGAAAAATATATATATATATATATTTGACAAGAGAAAATGATTTTCATCGTAAATTTAAACTTAAAATGAAATCAGCAGAATTCTCAAAGTAAGATGGGAAAAACTATGGCTGCAAGTAAATAAAATATACAGTAGAACCCCATTATAAAGAGATCATATATATAAGAATATTCTTGAGAAGTTATTTAGCTATTCAAACCTCTTTTGTATTCATTAGCAATTCTTTTATCCAACCTCACAAGATTTCTGACATTACAAAGTTATTTTCATTGCCTGATGGACATCATTATAATAAGGTTTCACTGTATTTGCTTATACACCATACATGGCCCATATGTAGCCCATACAACACATATTTTACACTTCTTTTTACCAAATTTAATCGATGCTTCCTTGAGAATTCCAACAAATGCTCTCAATCATATGATGCACATATTCACATTAATTATATCTACAAAAAGATAATATGAATCTGTCAGAATGAAAATAATGCAGACTATGATATATTTTTGACAATTCTATTTTACAATAAGCGACCACGAATAAGGAAAGTATAACAGACACACATACATCAGCTTTGATACATAATTAAAACCATCCAACAATAAACATATTCACTTTCATCTCATAGTCTGATCATAAAACATAATTCACTTCTGACTATTCTATTTCCTTTTAGTTAAATATAATGAAATGGGAAATGGTTAGTTCTATTACTTTGAAGAAAACATCACTCCCACACACTTCTGCCCACCTTTTACAAATTTCTTTCCTAATTTTGGTCCCATTTACATTTCATGAGGGGTACACAAATTTATGTCAGTAATTTATTGTACAAAAAAAATACCTTTATTCCTGACGAATTGATGTTCCATTAGCTCTAACTATTCATGCTTCTGGTTTAAACTGTAACACACCTACCAATTGTTTAAAGCTACAACAAAATAGGCTGTATTACTAAATAGATACAAATGTATGCACGTTTCTTGCCAACTACAGTGTAACATAGTTACGGTGGTATTCAATAAATTTGTTCGTAACAATTCAACTAAAATACTTGGAATCCATTCTGCCTATTTATATGTACNACAATTACAACTCTCCTGAAAAAGGCATTCCTGGTCATATTTCTTATGTTTTCCAAAGTTTTACTTTTTTTTTATTTGATTGAATAGGAAAAAAATGTTCAGGTCGTGCCATCTCCAAAGGTTTGGTCTATCTTGAGCATCCCAACAATCTTTTTTTCTTTTGGCCTTAATGCTGTTCATACTCCTACATGAACCATAAATGACATCAATGGAATCATGAGCCATGAAAAGACCGACACTGTCAGGAGAAAATCATTTTCTGTTCACACACATTCATTATTCAGAAAATAACAAAAATACACACAATTTCCAAACATTACAACCAAACCTTATCCCCTTCTCTTGTTATTGTACATTTCTATTTTCCAACCATGAAATCTACAACAATAGTAAGTCAGATTTGAGAGATCTATTTATTAGACTAAAATATAAAAAGACAACATTCATATGATCAATGTCACATTACAAACTCATATTAATAAATAATGCATGGATTAGATCCAACATGTACCTTGCTTTCAACATAGTACCAATTTACCTCCCTATTTCATCAATACAACCATTTCATTTCATAAAATACATCTCCATATGTAGATATTTCTTGTAAAAGCAACTAAGATTAGCAAATGATTGCTTTTATATGAATTTTTGTAATCATCTAAAGAAAGGATAATTTGAAGTCTTCTTAAAAGACAAACAACAACTTAGAGGCATTCTACATGAATATGTCCTCTAGCTTTGCCCCCCCCCCCCAAAAAAAAAACTTTTTAATTTACATGAAAATAATGATCAAAGTGGCAATCACATGCGAGTTTGGGTTGATTGCCTTTTTTTTTTCTCGCCGCCAAAAAATGGAGGAAAATTAAGAACCTGGCGCTTAAGTGCTATGCAGTTTTCACCGTAAACAATCTATGTGAGTCTGTTTTTCAAGAAAATAGATCTCCCAATTCAAATGGAACATTGAATGTGGAATTACAGACATGTAAAATTATTCATTTAGAATAATACACCATATTTTCTTATATTGATGTTCATAATGAAACAGTCATTACAATGTGCAATCTCTTGATTCCTTAAGTTCTCAGTACATGTAACAATAAAATTAAAACCATGCAAATAAGGACACATGGATATAAATCTACATGATCTGGACCCATATATACAATAATCATAAATTAGTTCATTATTCTTTCTATATCTATTGAAAAGCATATGTATGTAGAATGTATGTGATTTTACATGCGCATAAAGCCTCTAAATGTATTTTAAACATGTACAGTAATCAATAAAATAAATGTAAAGGATCAAGGAATTTAGGAATACACTCAATCAATATAGAACCTTGAATCACATTGCTTGTATTGAAGTCATCAAATTTAGACATTTCCATCCATTTTTTTTTACTTGAATGAATTAAGGTTAACAGGTAAGTATCATGTAGGTATATGTAGCAGTGCTTTTTTGTGCAGCTTATCTTTGGAAAATTAAAATAAATTGAATAACTTGTATATTTTTTGATGAGTCACCTACTCGGTGTGAGCTTATGACTAACAAGAAATTTCATACTTTTACACAAAGGAATTCTAAGTGCTGCCAATGATCAACTTTATACACTATTTGTATTTTTGAAATCCTAATTCTTGGGGAATAATTACCCAAAATTGGTTATTGGCAGCCCAAAATGTGTTCATATGATTTAATCTGCACTCCATGTAAATGAATCTAAGATAGGAAAATAAAATGGTATTAAAGCAATATTGGTGTATTTACACTATTTACAATAAGCGACCACGAAGAAGGAAAGTATAACAGACACACATACATCAGCTTTGATACATAATTAAAACCATCCAACAATAAACACATTCACTTTCTTCTCATAGTCTGATCATACAACATAATTCACTTCTGACTATTCTATTTCCTTTTAGTTAATTTTAATGGAGTGGAAAATTGTTAGTTGTATTACTTTGAAGAACATCACCTCCACACACTTCTGCCCACCTTTTAAAAATTTCTTTCCTAATTTTGGTCCCATTTACATTTCAGGATGGATACAAATTAATTTATATCACAAACTAATTGCAAAACGTACCTGTATTATTGACTAATTACTATTCCATTGACTCTAACTATTCATGCCTCTGGTTTAAATTGTAACATGCCTATCAATTGTTTAAAGCTACAATAAAATGGGCTGTTTTACTAATAGATTCATATGTATGCAGGTTTCTTGCCCTGAAATGTTCAAAGATGACTTTTCATGTTTTAATTCACAATTACAACTCTCCTGAAAAAGGCATCCCCGGTCATATTTCTTATGTTTTCCAAAGTTTTACTATTTTTTTTTATTTGAGTGAAAAGGAAAAAAAAATGTTCAGGACGTGCCATCTCCAAAGGGTTGGTCTATCTTGAGCATCCCAACAATCTTTTACTCTTTCGGCCTTAATGCTGTTCATACTCCTACATGAACCATAAATGACATCAATGGAATCATGAATCAGGAGAAAATCATTTTCTGTTCACACACATTCATGATTCAGAAAATAACAAAAATACACACAATTTCCAAACATTATGACCAAACTTTATCCCCTTCTCTTGTTATTGTACATTTCTATTTTCCAACCATGAAATCTACAACAATAGTAAGTCAGATGTGAGAGATCTATTTATTAGACTAAAATATAAAAAGACAACATTCATATGATCAATGTCACATTACAAACTCATATTAATAAATAATGCATTGATTAGATCCAACATGTACCTTGCTTTCAACATAGTACCAATTTACCTCCCTATTTCATCAATACAACCATATAATTTCATAAAATACATCTCCACATGTAGATATTTCTTGTAAAAGCAACTAAGATTAGCAAATGATTGCTTTTATATGAATTGTTGTAATCATCTAAAGAAAGGATAATTTGAAGTCTTCTTAAAAGACAAAAAAACCCCCAACTTAAAGGCATTCCACATGAATATGTCCTCTAGCTTTGCCGCCCCCCCCCAAAAAAAACCTTTTTAATTTACATGAAAATAATGTTCCAATTTCGTGTAACATAAGAGTGTCTAAGGAAAGTGGCAATCACATGCGAGTATGGATTGATTACCTTTTTTTTTCTCGCCCCCCAAAAATGGTGGAAAATGAAGAACCTGGCGCTTAAGTGCTATGCAGTTTTCACCGTAAACAATCTATGTGAGTCTGTTTTTCAA